>JARHVA010007061.1:225000-325000 GCA_037957365.1 Torreya grandis | reverse complement strand
TGGTTTTCAAGTCAAGGTATAGAGAGAAAAGAGAGAGAGAGAGTGGCCTAAAAAGGGGTCATGATCAGATTTCAATGTGTTTTAGCTCATGTAAGCATAGTTATAAGTGACATATATTTTTCAAGTTTATTCATGTAGTTTGAGGTCATAGTGTGAAGGAAAAGGCATGAAAAGTTGTTTGGAGGTCTCTCAAGTGCTCAAAATGAAAGGTTCTCAAGCTGAAAAGGATTTTAATGTGATCATTATCTCATAATTTTTTTTATGGGAACCTAATAAGTTCATGGTAGATGGATAAGGATCCTAGCTCAAAATTCTAGGTATTAGTTTTTAGATTGAGGGGTTATGTTTTATGAATGATCATTAAGAATGAAAATAGGTTTAAACCATAATGAAGACATGATGTTGAATATGTTTCTCAAAATTTCTCAAGATGGATTTAATTTCTTAGGTAATATATTGGATGTTGTATTGAACTCTCTCAGGTACTTCTATGTGGTATTGGTTAGATAGAGAAGAGAGAAAATGTTGAGTTATAAGTTTGTTTTTGAAGAAGTTATTGTAGAATTCAAAATTTGCATTAGACATAGTAACAAAATGGATGGAGGAGGAATTTAGAGACTAAAATTTCATGTATATAAATTTTTTTAGATATTTTATATCCCTCAAGTCTGATAAAATAGTCATCCAAGTTAGCCACTCACTAACAGGCCTAATGGTGCAAACAATGAAATCCTAGGCAACAATGAGAAGATGAATTGGAATATGTTTTCATGATAGAATGATGAAAAAAAGTAAATTGATATGTTTTTTAGTATTTTTAAGATATTTTAATGATTTTAATAATATTTTTAGGTCATGTGTGTGGTATAAAATTTACTCACAAGTTGACTTGTCTGGTTTAGATAACACAGTGAGATATAAGGTCATCAGATTTGTCTTCAATACCAATATTTTTCATTTGACCATATGATATTTATAATTTAAAATTGTATAATTATCTCATAATATATTATAAATTCATTAAAATTCATTTTAAATTTATATACATGTGTTTGAGGTCTAAGTCACTATGACTATGTTTTGAGGTAAACTAGCAGTTTTGAGTGAGTGAGTTGCAAAGATGTTCTTATGGATCTATACCTTGAGTTGAAGTTTATAATTCATATGATGATATTTTTTAGGTAATATATGATATTTATAAGTTATTTATTATCATTTTTGTGTGTATAAATGATGTGTCATCTTCAACTGTTCAAGATAGACTTTTCTATGTGTTCAAAGGCCTAATATGAACAATGCCAATGGAGTGTTTCAAGTGGTGGTTAGACCTAATATGTGTCATGGTGATAAAATTATGTTTTATAATTCTTATTTTATTGTTTCATGAAATTTATTTTTTGTGTATAAAGGTATAGAGTGTTCTAAGAGGTCATAAGGTAATGTGTCTTAAAGTAGGCCTAATGAAATTAGGTCTCCATGAGACCTAAAGAAGGATTTTGTTATATTTGAGTTATGGATGAAAAGATGTAATAATTTGTTATTAATATTAACATGTATTTAGGCATATTTTTTTATAATATAAGTGGGAAAGTCTATTTTTATAGCCAATAGGTGTATGAGAAAAAGGCTTGTATAAGAACACAAATTTTTAAGCCTAATTGAAAAGTAAGTGGATTGGATTGAATGAATGAGATAGAATATACTTAAGTGAAAAGAGGTATTTTATACCATAAAAATGGTGTATATAAATTATCATGAAAATATAACAAGAGTTTTGTATATGAAGATCAAGGTCATATGACCTAATCAGTCTTGAAAAGACATAGTTGAGTGAAGAGGCATAAAAAGTAGTTTGAGAGGGATAATAATGTGAATAACCAAAGAGGTGGTCATAATATACTGGTTTAAAAACATATTTTTATAAAGGTGATCAAAGCAATCAGGTGGTTGAGTTGGTGCTGAGTCATCTAGGGGTTGGTGCTTCCTTGCAAGTCAGTGTTTGCCAAAGCCTAATCAAGTGGGTGCTTGGATAGTTGAGGTTGGTACTCCATATGGATTTGTTGATTCAATAAATTTGGGTTTTTTTATTATAATACTATATTCCAATTTCATATATTAGTGTATTTTCTTCCCCTTGAGGGTTTCACATATATGTGATGTGCTTTTGTGTTTCATGCTTATGTGGATAATTACTTGTGCTTGATAGATCTATATGTTTACTTGCATGGTTCATGATTGATTAAATATTGAAAAAAATGTTTTGAATGTTTATTCACCCCCTCTCATTCATTTTTATTCCAACAAAGACAAAATTTTCCATCAAATACAATATTTAAGTAATAACTCCTCCAAATGTAAACTTAGGGAAAAAGTGAAGGTAACAACAATTGAAAATGTATGTTCTTCTCCATTAGATTGAAATAATAACTTGTATATATAGTGTTCAAAGATACTAATACCTCTTTAATATTTATCTAATTTTATCAACTAACTCAATCCAATTTGAAGAAAGTTGACTAACCTCAAACTATGTCAGCTAGGCTAACCTAGTTACAAAGTGTATGCCATAATGTTGAGGACTACATAAATATGATTTATATAGTTAGGATGGGATGGATAATAGATATAACTACATTTAATAATGATAAAATATTAGGAAAACATAGGTATTGATTAGTTATAGAATTTAATATGGAAAGAGCTGGCTTAGGGGATCAAATCTAGGGAAGTTAAAATGTATGTATGAATGATAGATGATAAAAAGGGTCTCTTGTGAATCACCATCACTCTTCCCACTCCTTTCCTAGTGTACCTTTTAAGGATTTAACTAATACATATTTAAACTCAACATGTTGTTGCAAAAGAGAAAGTGTTTGTAAATGATAATATTTAAAAACATTATATGTATACGTATGACCCACAAAAATCTCATCAAATATCACTAGAGTGTAACATGGGATGGTGATTTTTGAAATAAAATATAAAAATAATAATTGAGCTATCTTGATATATTATAAAGTGGAAAATAATTGAAAGTAAATAACCTATAAATACATACCTTCACTTTCCTTGTTGATCTTGAAAATAAGCTGCATGCATTGTAAATGATGATAGGTGCCCAATGTGTAGAGTAAGAGGTAGCATAAATGATATTTATAGATTATGTATACCTAAATCTTACACACTTGGAAAACATATACCTTAGTTTTTCCTCTTAGTTTTGGATCTTTTCCACTTGCACAAGTCTTGCATTTATTATACCTCATGCCCCTTAGCCTATATCTATTAGTTTCACCAGTCTTATGTTGATGACCCAAGCCATATATATTTCCTAAAATTATTAAAATGTACTTATATTCTATCTATACAAGTTTTGAACCTATACCTAATTTCTTGATCCTTGGACACGAATGTCTAGGATAGACTCTAGCATTGATGTTAGTGTCCCGACCTGATGTAAGTATCCAATGCCCTAAATTTATCCAAATTGAAAATTAAATGTATCCTAATGGCTATCCTAAGTTATTTAATGTGATTTTTACTAAAAAATTATTGATATAAATGAAAGATTAATCATCATTCATTCCTTACCTAATAAAAGACCAAATAGACCAAGGTAATTTTTCAAAAGCACTATATCAAGCATTCAATTTAAAAAATATTTTGTATTTTTATACTAGTCATAGGTAAAAAACATCTATAGGTTTGAAATATTTATAGAGTAACCCAATATCCAAATTTACCAAGTTACAAGCTAGGTAAATATTATACTTTATTTGAACATATTTCATGATTCACACACAATCCAACATATAGTGAATAACTACATGAGTGTAAGGCCCTCTTCTATAATATTGGATATGTAAGTAGTGTCTATTGATAGCAAGTTATTTGGGTTCAACTTGAAATCATGTGCCTACTAACCCATATTTTCCCAAGGTCACTATGAAGATAAATAACTAGGGTTTTCAAAATTCATGAGGAGCGATTGTCCATGACCCAAATATGAATGCACTAGGGTGAAGGTGAAGTAAAAACTAGATTCATCTAGGTGGTCACATCTTTTTTAGTGGGTATTTCATATAGGACATTTGTATCGAACCTATATAATGACATCAATGTAGCTATTAGTGTCTAGAGTCCCATAAGTTTCAAATCCAAAATATGAAAACTATTCTATAATATCTTTCCAGACTATTTTCTACCTATTCTAGATCCAAAAATATGTTAACATTAGAACTATCTAAGTATATACTTCTTTTTCATTTCCATGCATAACTTAGTTGTACTTTATATATTTAACCTATACTCAACATAATAAATTCAATGTATGATTATATCTAAGTTTAAGATTTAATTGGCCTACTATAGATTTTATTATCACCCTTGTTCATTGTCTTTTTTATATTTTAAACCCTAGTATATTTCCAAGGTAGGATAGGCCCCCTAATATCCAAAATTAGTGCTAAACATTTGGTGAATCTAATTTATTTAAATTATTTTTTTAATGATTCCTATGGTTATAAACTATCTAGGGTTTCAAATTGTTTTAATTTTTCATTTCCTACTACTTTTTTACATGTAACCTAGGCACAACCCTAGATTGGGAGTTGTGACTATTGAACACATTGAGTTTCCCCTCCCACCATCTAAGATGTCTCCAAAAAATGAGGGATATCATACTTTGGATCATGATCATACCCATGTTAACAATGAAAAACATACAAGGTTATCATAGAAGAAAATTTTGATAATTAAAACCATGAAACAAATGAAAATGAGAAAATAGACCATGATTAAGTGCAAGAAATTACATTTTTAATGAGTGTATTTGATAAAAACCTAAATATATTAATGGGATATTAAAAACTATACTTGAAGTAAAAATTTCCAAAACTATAGTGGAAACATCCCTCCCCTTAAACACATTACAACATAATACATCTAGTGGGGGCACGGGTTGTGTATTTAAACCTTTGTTTCTTGAAACTACCATTGCTACATCTATCATGAAATTACCAATAATTTCAACATAAATAAAAATTTCAATTCATAGTACTACTAAAAACATGTTTATATTCCATTTGGTTACAACTTAAATTGATAATATAAATCCCATTAGGTCTACCATTCAAACACTCCTCCATGTTATAAAGACCTTGGTGGACAAGGTTACAAACATTGAACAAAAACATTAAAAATCCCCTCATGCTATTTGTTGATATCAACATTCCCCATTTTCCAAAAATGGGGACCGCATGAAAAATTTGGATCATTCACCCTAAGATACACCTTACCCTTGGTACCACATGATTAAAACCCCCATTTATGACTTGAAAGATTTAAGAGTCATGTTACTTCATAACAAATATTGATGAAGTATTTTTTTTAATATCTCATTGATGTCTAATCTACTAAGGTTTAAAATTATTTGGATTTTTTTATTAATATTATTACAATGGGTTATGTTCAAACATCCAATGTATGATCCCTATAACTTGACCAAGGTTAATTAAGTATTTCTAAATCATAGTCTAGATTTAACAATGGAAAATTTGTGTTCAATATTATGACATACTTTAATCTCAAGTTTGAGACTAAGGTCTGAATCATAATTTATACTTAAGGTTTATGAATTTAGACTTTTTTATTTTCTCTTAATATCTCAATTTTTTAACTTTTTCATTTTATAGGATCTCGATGCTAGCTCAACATAAATTGACATGTAGTAGTGTCACATGCATTGGTCACTTAGCTGCATAAAGTTTTGAACTTTATCATGCATATTTTAGCCTTTGAAAAATGACATGACCCAATGGGAGTGTGCCACTTATGATTTATTCATGACATTTAAATATCACAAATAAGTTACATAGTTCATGACCCTACAACCCAATGGGAGTTTTCCACTTATCACGTAGTCAAGACACTCTAATCTCATGAAGAAGTTACACAATTCATGACCCCATGACTCAATCAAAACATTACATGTGGTACCAAATCATGGAATTCTAATGCTTTAGTTACTTTATAAAATCTTGAAACAATGAAATCCTATCACATCATTCCACTTGGCACTTAGTCATGCACCCTAAAATTAAGGTGCAATATTTCAATTTCATAGTACTATGATTACATGACAAGATGACACTTGGTAGGTGACCACATAATTTCAAACAACTAGATGAGACATGGAAGATACCTAATAGTTCAAATAAATTGGTTGAAGACACATGGACCCATGTCTCATGGCAATAACACCATCAAATAAGGCATGAAACCCAACGGCTATGTAATCAAATTAAAATGTGACACTTGGAAAAAGGTTGTAACATTTGGGTCCATTATAAGTTTAATACAATAAAGCCACATGATAGAGTGAACTAATTATAAGGTGATACTTGGAAAAATAGTATAAGTTCTAAGTCTATATCATACAAGTGATAAAAGGGGTTAAACCAAGCAATAATTAAAGAAGAGTGATCTAATCAAAAGATGACACTTGGTAAAGTGTCATAGCATTTGGGTCCATTAAAAGTTTCATATAATAAATACATGTGATAACATGAGAAAATAATAACTCACCACTTGTAAAAATAGTGTAGACACATAAAAGAGGCCACCGATAACCTCTAACCAGGATTTTGACCAATTTTTATCACAATGCACAATTTGGCTTAAAAACACTAAAAAACATTAAATGATGTGAACCTATTATATTAAAGTGCCAATTTTGGCTAGAGTATCACTAAATGGGAAAATATAATTTATGAAGCAACTAACTTTGATTAGATAATTTTGAGCCAAAATGACATTTTCACACTTGGGTGTTTTGAATTGCTCTTTTCTATCAATTTTTTTGCACAAAACACATGCCTTTATTATTTTGTGTTGATAGAATCCTAAATGGGATAATAGATCCAATGCATCTAACATCACATCATAATTCCAATCTATTCAAATTTTGAGCCAATAATAAGACATTTTGATTGATTTGATTAATTTGTGCACCAAGGGCCAAAATTTACACTAAAGTGACTAATCATGTTTAAATGCTAATTATTTCAAATCATGAGCCTAATTAAGAATCTCATGGAAATTTTTGAATATTTATTTTTTAAAATAAATATTGAATATCCAAATCATCAAATGACATAATTTCTATGAGGTGGCATCCACAAGCTATAAATGCATAAAATATCAGGATTAAGCCACCCAATGCCTCATTAAGACCCTCTATTCCTATTAAATGTCCCTCTATCCTAAATATTTATGAGGGATATTTATAACTTTAATTACATAATTAGATTAATTCATGGCCACACATATAAATCTTGAGATGGATGATCATGGTTGATCCTAAACCATTTTAAAAATTTATAAATAGAAGAGCCATGAACATTATTTTAAGTTATCTTGGTGTCAAGTTATAATGCTAAATTGATTCTAAAAGTCATTGTAATTAGTTTTATAATTCAAAAATTTTAAACTAAGCCAAATCTACAAGCCACATGGTGCCAAGAGGAGGTGAAGGAGAGCCAAGCTCCAGTGTAATAGACCTTTTGAAGCATAAATCCTAACAAGCCACTTCAACAAGCTATTTGGAGAATCCAAGGAAGGTGAAAGATTTATTTGTCTTTACATTCTAGTTGTATTTTTGATTTTGTTTTTTTTAATATTCTCTCCCCTTTATATAGTCTTAGGGTGTTATCTTAGTGTTTTCTTTGTTTGGATTTGAATTTATTCACTAACACCATACTAATCTCCCCTATTATAATCCTATGTTCACAAATACATGCCTGATGGGACCTAATGCATCCTACATACCAAGAATATCAATATACAAGTCTTAAATTAATATTTAAATGCTTGAAACTTGTTAAATTTATTTTTCTAGATTTGTTTTGTTGTTTTTCTTTTGTCACATGTTTATAAAGTAACCATTGATGGTCAGTGCAACTGTTGATGGTCAGTGCAACTACCGATAGTTATTTTCAACCATTGATGGTTAGGTATAACCATCAATAGTTAGGTATAACCATTAATAGTTATGTATAACCATCGATGGTCACTTTATTTTTTTTAACAGACTCAAGAGCTAATATGCCATTTTTTAGAGCTTGGTTTGGGGTCATCTAGACTCTATTTTTGATGATTTTTTAAAACCATGTGTTTTTTTATAAATTTTTATAATATAATATAAATTTGAATTAAATTTTAATAGTTTTTAAAAATAAAGTCTCTAACAAAATCTAATCTAATGCATTTATTTCTGGAGGTTTTGCCTTCAGGTCGATGGGTGTTTACTTTACAAATTTATTTGCTCAATATCATAAGTGTTTCAAAGAAGGCAACACTAATTTTATTTTTGAAGGTTTAAAGGCTAGTTTGGAAGTTAATTTGGGTGTTTTAACTAATCATAGACTTAAATTTTTATTTTTAAAAATAACTTGGTTAAAATCATACACAATTGAAATTTGGTGCCTAAAATGAATCTTTAGCATGCTAAGTCTTGAACACTTCAAACTTTGGGTTTAAAATGAACTTAGGTGCTTATTATTTAATTTAGTATTTTTGGTGCAATATTTAAATTTTTTTACATCTTAAAGCTAAGGGGCTAAAGAACACCACCACACTTTTCAATTAGGTGCTTTAAAATTGAACATGTTTTCAAAGTTTGTATTCAATAGATCATGGCTTAATTAGTTTTGTTTAGAAAAATTAAAGATCATGCATCTATGCTCTCCCATCCATCTCCATTATAGAAATTTTAGGATAAAAAACACCATATTTATTATAAAGTGCCTTATTCCAAAAGCATAGAAGATAAGTTGTTAAGGCTCTCCCCAAGACCCACATGGCTTGGGTGACCTAGAAATAACCTTTAAAGCTCTTTTACTTATCATTTATTTCATGTATCTTGGCTTATGATGGGGACTTCATTACCTCCCATGAGTTCTTTATGGAATATTTAATTCAAGGTTTCATCTCTCAGAATCATCTTCAACCCCTCTCCATGGGAGGGTATATAAATTAAGATCACCCCACTAGGATCATAGGTTTGAGAAGTTAAACGATCTCTTAGTGCTGGGGCTAAGCCCAAGACATATGAGCACATTAGACATCACACTACACTGAGAAAGTGAAATATGTAGTGGTTGTAAAAAGGGATATACCTTTTTACAACAAGCCAAGTACCATAGTACCAAATTACATGCGCTTCTTTTGTATACTAACATGAAATTCATATGCATTCAATCCATCTAAACATTAAAAAAAATTAGTTTAGTTAACCCCACTTTGCCATACATTGTTAGTTTAGGATTTAAGATGATTAGTTAGGTGTTTTATCTTAGTCTTATATTACTTGGTCTTGTTTGAGAGTCAAACTTTGTGTTAAAAAAAAGTGACATAACTAAATACATTGTCCCCAAATTTCTTTGAACAAGAAGGCATTATGCTGCCCAAGTGAAAAATATCTTTTTCTTTGTTCAAAATCATCATCATAAACTTTGTGTCATATATTCTAATCTGATGTAGTTATGCTTCCCATTTGAGTCTAGACTATTTTCCTTATTTTGTTTAAGTCCCTCATTAATTTTTTAAATTCAAAATTAGACTCTTCTAAGTTTTAAAGGTTGATGTGTTAAATTAGGTTTGCCACTTTGTACTTAACTCATTCTATCTTTAGTTCAATTCCTAATTTGAATTGAGGGACATTTTTAAACTCAACATCATTATCATAATTTTCAAAGACTCAAGTCATCTTACATGTTTACTAATGCTTTGATTTATAGACTTTGACTACCCATCCTCATTTTCTATTTTTCCATTTGATAACATACTCATGCCTTAGATAAACTTTTCCAAATTTATGTGTGGGTATCATTTGAGTTGAGGAGAGTAGTGTTACACTGCCAAAATCATGGTAAACCATTTTTTCCCCTTAAATTCTTGAAACAAGTATTTATCACACCTTTTGAGCATTTTAGCATTGTTATGATGCTAAAATTATTTTGAAAATTTTTTCATAGGCCTATTCACATAGAGTCCAATTTGTTTCAAAGTTAAAACCATTTTGAGAACCTTTGTCTAGCATGGTTACCTCATTCACTTTTGTCTAGTTTTTTCATAGAGATTATCGTCATCATTATTTGTGCCTTTATTTGGGAGAACACATAATTTTCCCCAGGTGACATTTACTTTGTGACTTATACCAATTGATCATGTTTATGTTTGATTCTATGTTTTGGGTCTATGTCAAAGCCATTTCCAAACTTGTTATATTAAATAAAACCACATCAATCCTTTGTTTCAAGCCTAATGTTTTATTTTGTTTGGCCAAAAGTCCTAGCACATCCTATTTAAGCCTAGTTTTTGACTTTGCATTTGGATAAAAGACATAGCGACACTTTTCCCTTTCCTAGTTTAGACCTTGTTTGGAACACAATGACCTAAACCTTTGACATAAAGGTTTTTATTTATACACTTGAATTTTTGTGTATTAAATTTGATGTTAGGCATTTGAAATTAGACTATTTTATGCCAAGTTTTAGCACAAACCATTTTGGAGATACAACTCCATTTTTAGGCCATGTTGGAGATACAACTTCACCTTTGACCAAGTTAGACCAAGTTTGAACCTTTTTTCCTTTAAACATTGTTTTTCAAAGTTTTCAAAACTCTAAGCCTTTTTGTTTTTAGATATTTTATCATTTATGTGGATATGTCTAACTACACTTATGGTAGATTCATGTACAATCCAAGTTATGATAGAATGGTTACACAAAATATGACAAGAAACCCCTAAAGAGATATATTTTCTAAGGATTTTTATTATTCTCCCTACAATACTCTATATGGGGAAAAAAATCAAGAACTAGCTTAAAATCCAACTCGAAACCCAAAATAGAATGATATGGTTTAGAGGAGGACTTGGATTCTTTGGCTTATGCAAGTAATCAAGCTTCATGACATCATACCATTTTTATTTTAAGATCACAATGTCACACCATTTACATACCAGAACCTCATCATTTGGCTTGTGTGAGAAACCAAGCTCCAAAACACCCCTTCATCATTCTAGGATCTAGTCCTTTAGCTTGTGTGAACAACCAAACTCCACACCACCACATTGTTACCATTTCATAATTTAATCCTTTGGCTCATACAAGGAATCACACTCCCTAATGCCCTATCATTATCCAACCATAGGCCATTCCTTACCAGTACCCAGTCAATCAATCCCTAGACCAATCCAATCATTCAAAGACCAAGTTATGTTTAAAATTTGTATTTTATAACTCATTAGAAACCAAGGAAAATAAAACCAACCAATTTAAGATGTTTTTGTTGAACAAAACATTTTTGATAAGTCAACCTATAATGAATTTCCTATTGATCCTATACCAGTTATCAAGGAGTCTCACTCTGATAAGTTAGTCTTTATTGAGTCACTTATTAATGATTATAACCATCTTTGGGAAAATTTTTACCTCGACCATATGCCTATTTTTCAATATCCTTCCTTTGACAAGATAATCTCTATGGAGTTATCTCTTAACCTTTTTCCTTTTATTGAGGAGTCTCAATTTGACAAACTAGTCTCTATGGAGACCATTATGCCATCACAAGCCATTACTTATCCAATACCAAACATTTAATAAGACATAATTATAATAGAGTGCCCATTAGATGAATAATTAGAATTAGAGTCAGTTTCTAGTCTTGAATTGACATCATATTTAACATCAGAATCAAAATCAACATCAAATTTAGAGTTACTTGAGTCAGAATAAGATTTAGAAACAAAATAAATTTGTGACCATTACAATATTGGTTATGCATGCCTATCAAATTAATTTGAATACATTTGTGATCCTTTTATGGTTTACTGAGGATGAGTAATTTAGTATTGACACAATTTCTCCAAGTATATTCTATGAGTATTTTTTAGTCTCTCTCCATTCTATTACCATTCCACATGCCATTACCATCAACCACCATAACCATATCATTGAAATTCCATATCTTGCAAGTGTTGATTACGGCCAAAAGAATCACACTTTTTTAAACTACATCCATGATGATATAGTAGTTGAAAAAGAGTAAGGAGGCCAAGACCACATTCATGTAGCAAAAGAATACTCTCTTAGTGAAACCTTTTTAAAGGTGTTAGGGGACATGGAAAGTTCAAACTCAACATATTTTAGTGAATTTTTTTAGAAATGCTAGAAAAAAATGAAATTCAAAAGCCAACATTCATTAGTGACACCTTTTTAGAGGTGATATGGGACAATCAAGAAAACTTCATCGGTGGAAACCTCTTCAAGGCTCTAATGGTTGAGCACAAAATTTATTGACTATTTAATGAAGATGATATCAAAGATCAAATCAAAATAGCTTCCATTATATATCCTAATTAGATGGTATCTACTCTCAAGATCAAAGTATATAAGAATCTTCTGGTCTTATTAGGAGAATATTCAAAAGTATTTGGCCCTACCACATCCAAAGTTATGTTGAATCTGGCATCAACAGCATTACATGTGACTGAAAGTCCTAATCTTCATTTGTTTTCTAACCATTACACATTCCATTATCATCTACCATTCTATTTCACAAGTAAATCTATCATCCAACATTTATCCCTATTTACCATCCATGACCACACTTTCCTTTACAAAGGCTATAAAGATACCTTATCATGACATTTGAAGTAATCATAATCAATAACCAACAAAGATCATAACAACATCATTTGTATCCAAATATATAGGTAGTTCTTGACAAAGTAATTATTCAAACAAGGTATGGGGTAGTAATTAACATGATTTATTATTATTTTTATATCATTTGATGATCAGGATGTGCATCTCCACTTAAGAAGAAATAACATAATCATATGCCATATACCATAGCTAGGCCAAACACTTCAAAAACCAACAATCACCCAAGCCAAAAACATGTACCATACCATTTCATTTTCCATTATCACATATCCCAACCAATCACCTCCTCACTTTGGGGTTACCCTCTTAACATTTTATCCAATCTATTAAAAACCATTACTATCCTAAAGCATGACCATGCCATCCTATCATTCCATTCCTATTTAGACAAAATCCTATTTTTAGTCATCCTACGCAATCTTGTTTTGATCTTAGTTACTTTGGTTCTTCATGTACTTTTTTGAGGGGATTATAATCAAGTTTCAAATCTTATTAAATATATGTTTCAATGACAGTCTATGAAGGTAATGCGATGGTTGATCTAGAAAGATATCTTTCATTTTATATCCTATATTAAGTTTGTTTATATGACCCTAATTATAACCACCTATGGGAAATTAGGGTTCAATAGTCTTGCTATGCTACTAACTATAACCACCTATGGGAAAAATAGTATCATTGATCTAATCCATTGTATCCTAGTTATAACCACCTATGGACTAACTAGGGGAAACATTTGTTTACCATGCATTGCTACATTACCTTGTTGATTGGTCATTTGATAGATTTGAGAACTTATTGAGATTTAGTTATTTTCTCTGTGTACTTTATATGGATGGAATTAATATGACTTGAGGTCATGTAGGGACTATGTGGGCTATGTTCAATTCATTTTGATGTCACCTTAGTCCTCCTTTCCATCACACTCTTGACATGTTGTGAGTATCCTTTCAAGTTTTTTGTGCTCTTTCCATTTTTTGAGCATGGACCATTTAGTATCTCATAATTCCTAATTAGGTTGAGATGCTTCAAAAATTCCAAAAACATTTCAAATATTTCAAAAATCCAAAAACATTTATCCTTTCTAAGACTAGTTAATTATCCTCGATCTACCTTACTGGGGCATGATCATTGTTAGGATGCTTTCTTTTGATTTTGTTTATAGGCTTTTTGTTTGTTTATTTATTTATTTCAATTTGTGTATTTTATGTTTGTTTGCTTTCCTATTTGTTTTCTTTCAATACTATTTCCTTGACTTGGTCTATATGTATGCATTGGGTGATTCCTTTCACATATTATTCTTGAGTACATCCATATTCATACGTCAACATTGTCATCATGGTTTTTATCATTGGTGCATTGTTTTCAATTGTTTATTAGATCGGGAGTTAGTCATTATACGTATTTTGGGATAGTATTCATGGTGTTTTATCATGATGTATACCATCACATGCTATAGTAAAAATCATTTTCAAGAAGGTCTACAATCAATAGAGCTATAAAAGTTTCTCCTTGGTACCTTATCAAATCCTCCCATCCCATCTTGATAAAATCAACCCATTGACCATTCTATTTACATTATTTCTAATAAGGATGAGAATATCCTCATTATAAGGGTATAACTAAATATTTTCTAATGATAAATCTTATTCTTCTATCCATCCTTTTTATCACTCTTTGCATCCTTGTTGCTTGGTTGTTTGTGACTTCTTTAGTCATTAAACCATCACATATATGTTTGCACCCACTCATATTTAATATATATTCCAAGTTATATCCTTGATTTATGCTTGCTAATCAGTGATAACTGGGGCACAATCATCTTTATAACACAATCTAAGTCTTCTTAATGATTATAACTGTCTATGGGTAAATCATTATTTTTGACTTTTATTCTTGATTATGACTGCCTTTGGGAAAATTAGTGCCTTTTAAATTAATGCATGCAAGAATTTCTCATTTGGATTAATCTAAATGATGGTTTAGTTCCACATTTCTTCTTGCTTCTTTTCTAGGGACTATCCAACCACATATGTGATGGCCACTCCCTCAAGGGGGCATCATCATAGGCTTTCGAAACACCATTTAGAGCTCTTGCTTCAATCATCATCTTCTTTTTGGTATACAAGATATTTTAATTCTTTGAGAAGACATTAATATGATTATATCTTGTAATTCCTTCCCAAACAGGGGCAAATTGTAGACACCTAAAAGTGGCCACCAATAACCTCTAACTAGGTTTTTGACTAATTTCTATCAAAATGCACAATTTGGACTAAATACACTAAAAACACTAAATGATGTGAACATGTTATATTCAAGTTCCAATTTTGGCTAGAGTGTCACTAAATGGGACAATGAAATTTATGAAGAAACTAATTTTGATTAGATCATTTTGAGTCAAAATGACATTTTTGTACTTGGGTGCTCTAGATTGCTCTTTTCTATCAAATTTCTTGGAAAAAACATGTGTCTTTGTTATTTTATGTTGACAAAATATTAAATGGTATAATGTATCTAATGTATCTATAATCACATCATAATTCCAATTTAGTCAAATTTTCAACAAATAGTATGACATTATGATCAATTTGATTAATTTGTGCACTAAGGACCAAAATTTACACCAAACTGAACAATCATGTTTAAAAGATAATTAATTAAAATCATGAGCCTAATTAATAATTCCAAGGAGATTTTTGAAAATTTATTTTTGTAAATTAATATTAAATATCTACATCATCAAATGACATCATTTCTATGGGGTAGAATCCACAAGCCATAAATGTATAAAATATCAGGATTAAGCTACCCCATACCTCATTAAGACCCTCCATTCCTCTTAAATTCCCCTCTATCACAAATATTTATGGGGGATATTTATAAATTTAATTAAATAATTTGATTAATTAATTTCTATACATCTCAATCTTGAGATGGATGGTCATGGTTGATCCTAAACTATTTTGAAAATCTATAAATAGAAGAGCCATGAACATCATTTTAACCTATCTTGGTGTAAAGTTATAATGAAAAATTGATTATAAAATCCATTGAAATTAGTTTTATAATTCCAAAATTTTCACCAAGACAAATCCATAAGACAAATGGTGCCAAGAGGAGGTGGAGGATATCCAAGCTCCATTGCAACAGACCTTTTGAAGCACACAACTGAGCAAGCCACTTCAACAAGCTATTTGGAACATCCAAGGAAGGTGAAAGATTTATTTGTCTTTACATTATATTTTTGTTTGTGATTTTATTTTTTAAATATTATCTCCTCTTGAGATAGGATTAAGGTTTTATCTTAGTGTGTTCTTTGTTTGGATTTGATTTAATTCACTAACACCATATTAATCTCCCCCTATTGAAATCCTATGTTCACAAATAGTAGCAGTTCCAAGGCCACATCAACCAAAAGATGAAAGGGTTCAATCTATGTGAAGATTAAAGGAGAGTGACCCAATTGGAAGGTGACACTTGTCAAAGTATCATGTAATCTAACCAAATGGTTTAATATTTTAAATAAAAGGCTAAAGTGCTTGAAAGGGTACCAAGTGTTGAGTACATGTCAAGATAGTACCAAGGTGGTATACACCTATTCACAAGGCACCATTTTTATGTGTGAATTAAATGATAATGGGGATTATTTTAGTGGATATAAATCCAAGGAACTTCACTAAAAAGTCAAGTCTATGATGGAAGACACATGGATAGAGTGAAGGCAGTGATTCAATGATTTATTAAAGTAAATTTTTAAAGTTGTTATATCAAAATAAATAGCCAACCCAAATTTAAATTGAGGAAAATTAAAACACTTTCCATTTATGACTCATTTTGTTTAGTTTGATTCTAAATTTAAAATTTAAAGATTACCATCTCAAAGCAATAGGTTCACCTTCAGTTGTTATTTTCTAAGAGTTTCAAAGCATTCTATGAATTTTATAAGGACTTATGTGCATTCATCCACAATTACATCAATATTCAAGAATTTTAATCATAGGATTTAAAACCATGGCTAAAATTGAAACATCTAGATCCAACAAGTAAGAATAGGTCCCATTCCTCCACTCTTATGGAATAGACATCATTTTTAAAGACACTAATTTAAAAGTTTTTACATTGGTTACCAAAGATAAAAATTATAATGACTTATTTTACCTTGTATAAAATATTGTGGATCAAGATAGTGATGATGAAGAAGTATTGAATGAATTATAGGATAGATTAGATATTTTGGTGCTGAAATATATGGGGTTACACAAAATGACATCTAACCCAAATATACTCCCCTATGTATACTTGGTTTACCATATGTTTCTTCAGTATAGGTGTATTAATAATATGATTAAATATTTTAATTTAGGCCAAGACATTTCCTTCATATTTAGGCTAGCATTTCAAGATTATTATGATTTTCCCAAGCTAGAGATTGTATACAATTAGGAAACTATCACTTGATGGCTCTAAACACTTGATATCAGGGAAGTTTTGAGAGATTGGGATAAGAATAAGGAGAAGTTTATATTCAAAACAAAAATTAACCAAATTCCCATTACATTATTTATAAATTAATTATAAATGGGAATGACCATGATGAATTGATTTCATGGGTTCGAAGACACAGGTCATGTAAATGAGAAATGGATCCCACTTCTATCTATGATAAAATATGATGGAAAGACTCCCCATTTAAGATAAATTACATCTTTTAACCTATAAAAATAGATCAAAAAGGTTATAAACAACTAGGGGAATCATTTTTACATGATTTTCTACTTGGTGGATGCCATTTGTGCCACCCAAAAATTACCTAAGTTCACTAATTGGGACCCCAAGTTGAAATGGACTATTCCTCATACCTTCTCAAAGTTTACAGTGTATAAGTACAAGTAAGATATGAGGACCATATATAAAAATCTATAACCTATCGTGTATAGGTTAATCCACAAAAGGCCCATACCTAGACTATCAAAGGAAATTCAAGCAACATTGAGCACCTTGGGAGCTTACTAGTACTACTTAAATTGTATAATTATGAGGATAGTTGGTATCAAGACATATCCACTTAGGTTGTCCATTATAGTTATAGATAAATTTGTTGATCAATAAGTTAATTTTTAGTTACTCATAAGGGTGGATGGATTGTGCAAAAATAAAAGGAGAAGATTGGTTCATCCTCAACTATCTAACATTAGCTAGTTTTAGATATAAAATTGGAACTCTTTCATTAATGATATCAAGAAAAATCCTACTTTTGAATTATAAAGATATGAAAATAGGAAATGGGACCAGGAGAATATTTATTTCAAGCATTGTATCAAACACAGTTTAGCCTTAAGCATCACCTATCACCATGAGCCTAAGGATGAGGACATATTCTACATCAATGCTTAAAATGACCAAGAGGTAAAGCAAATATTGAAATATGCCAATGTCACACTTATTAAGGGTAGATTAAAATTTGAAGGTTTTAATGAATTTTTCAAGATTAAAGGTGCTCAGGTAGAAACATCCACATCCATAATTTAGGCTGATGGTGTTAAAGAAGAAAGACCAATTAACCCTCAACTTAGTTATAGGATCTTATAGGCATTATATCCAACTTTGGGGAGGGAAAGAGATGAGCCTAAAAGACATATTGAGTAAGTCTCTATTTTGCAAGCGATAACTAACACCCCATCCCAAGTCCATAATGTTATATCATTACCTATATAATCATCAATAGTACCTAATTAATATTTGGTGGAGGTAGTAACACCACCCACTACAACACCAGTGGCTTCCACCCTAGAACTACCTCCTGTACTTCTTATCAAATAACAACTAGGTATGACAAGTTAGAAATGTGTTTGTTTTCCTCCTTTGTTTCTAAGAAACTATCCCTGGGGTATTTTATATGAGCCTCAATCACTAGATAACATGAACTTAATTATCTATAGGATCCTCATTAGACCTATAATTAGGCTCATGACTATTACTTTTCCCACTATCAATCCTTTTTTTGTGTCATCAACTTCCAAGGTCTCTTTGATGGCCAATTTATCTCTAATTCTACCTAGGCCCATGTTTAGGCCCACTCCTAATTTTACAAAGAAAAGGCCTACTATTTTCATACCTCAAATTACTTTATTCTGAACAAGTGCTCCATCTATCACTATCTCTTCATCATACTTAGGAATGACACTTCCCACCTCATACCCTATCTCTACGTTCATCTTGGTCACCTCCATAGTTACTTATCAAACCTTTACCTTCCAAGGATTGATACCAACTCATAAATTTTTGACATCCACCTAGCCCCAGGATGGTACTTTAGATAAATCTTGGATAAAAGAAATGCCATTGTCCACATTGGATGGGTAGGATTTTTTATAGTGGACCATCCCCAGTCCTCACTAGAATTTGAAAAAGAATATGGAACTATGAAGAGGGTGACCAAAAGAAAGGTGACTAATCTAGATTAGAAAATTGTATATGATTCAAAAAGACCCTATTTGCACTAATCAATAAGAAGAGAGTTAGATCTATTCATCATCAATAATATGTAGAGGACCCCCTCTAATCTCTAAAATCATATGGTGATGTAGCCATAGAATTGGTGAAAGTAATGCAAAAAATAACAATTGAGATAAAATAACAAAACAAATCCACATTTCCATAAGAGTCCATCACTAAGGTAGAATGGGATGTTGAGGTTATGTTTAACACTCTAAATACTCTAATTCAGTAAAAAGTGAAAGGAGATGAAGTCTATAACATGATTCTTAAGGTAGAGAACACCTACAAGGTTTATGATCATAAAGTAATCAACTTGGTCAAGTTGATTATGATGTAGAAGTTTAAGGAATCGAGCCTAGTACCCTTAGAGGATCTGAGCATTTATAAATCCTATATCATTTGAAAAAGGAAGTCCTTGAATCAATGGATTGATGACATGATATCATTGGTCTAGTATCTCACCCAACTAGGAAATAGAGTTATAACTCTACTCAAAGAATCTAAAATCACACCCTTGTTAATAGAGATAACACCATTGCCAGTAAGGATGATTTTAGAGCCTAACTCCAAAACTTCATTATCAATTTCAAGAAATAGGCTCTATTTAGAGGAGTAACCTTTGAGTAAGAGATGGTGGATTTTTTAGCATTATCCAATCATAAAATAGATAAGTCTATGGAAATTAATGAGGCTGTAAGACCTCTTTTAAACAAGCATGATCCAATGTCATAATACACCATCAAATTACTAAAGGAGCACATTATAGATTTGAAATTGATTGATAATGATTAAAATAAATGCTCTGAGGCATGGATAAGGAAAATAAAATCTAAGAATCAGGTAAGTAATAAACCTTAGATGGTCATCATAGGAGATTCTTCTTCTTCAGCCCCACTTGGAAGTTCCTATTCTTTAGCTACACTGAGAAGTAGTCCCTCTATAGCTACTATGGTTTCACTTCCCTCTTCTACCACATTGGGAGTTTCATCATCATCCATGTCAGTAGGATCTTAGCCTAGCAACTCAAGAGCAAGATAGCCATTTGTTATGCTTCTTTTATTTGATGAATTTCATATTCTAGTTCTGCCTAGTATATTATAGAAATATTCCCTCTTTGAATAGGGAATATTCTTTTATTTCTTAAAACATGAGGAATTTCTATCTAGTGATAGTTATCACATATTTAGTTCTTTTGTAACCAATGTAACCATCTTTGGCATTGACATAGGCCTATAGATATGGGTTTTCCCTCTCATTTGTACTTTATAATAGAACTTTTATGAAATTAATGCAAATAAAAAGAGGAATTCTTGGAATTTTTTCACTATTTTATTACTTTCATATTTTCTTGGTTATCAAACTTTTTCAAATGATAGATGGTTTAATTTATCTAATAGTTAAATCTGATAATAATGTTTTGAATGTATCTTGTTAGTTTGTGATTGATGCTATTCTAACATAATTTGTCTATGTATTCTCTATTTTCCTTATACTCTAAAAATAAATGTGCTTAGGTAATTTTTTATTAGTACCCATATTTAAGACATACTTCTTAGATATGTGCATCTTATTCACCCTAGAATCACCATTGAATTTATGGAATTTTGAGTCTATAACTATACCATCATGAATGCTAGTTTTATTTTCACTATTATCAAAAAGAACTAAGGGAAATATGTTGATCTTTGTTACTACAAGGTGAACCTTCTTTCCTACTCAACCCTTCTTTCCTTTTATTGATTTTTTTAAACATGAATCACTATAGATTAAATATTCATCTATTTGTTAAATTCTAGGCAATAAATTGGAAAATATAAAGTAATTTTCACCATAACAACAAGAAGAAATTTCAAATAGATTATGTCACTATAAAGCTACTGCTTTTCCTATAACAGGGTCTACTTTTAAACTAAAGGTGGTAGTCATATAATCATTCCAAAAAAAATGAATTAAGCCATAAGGTCTTCCATAAAATACATAATTAACTAATATATATTTTTCTATTGTTCACATTATATCCTTGACAGAGATATATATCATTAGGAGAAAAACTAGTGCTAGAAGGAGGGACTCCTCTTTGTTTGTTTTGATTAAAATTGTAGTTTATTTTGGTTGAAATATATAATAAATTATTTAAATACATAAATATTTGTGTTAACACTATATTTTCCCTTCACCTTGTATGAAATCTTTGAAACCTTTGAAATACCTCCATGAAAATGTGTTTATTCTAAAATATCCTTGAAATATTGTCTCAAATATGAATACATTCTAGCATTACCCCTCTAATCTATTTAAATTTCATCTAAAGTCATTAAAGGATATGCATGTCATTGAATTAGTAAAGTAATCATACTCTATTTCATCTATATTTGCAAAGGTCTATGTAATTTGAACTAAGAAATTTAGATTTATGGAAAATACGTGTAAAGATCAGTGTCTAATTGATTATTTGTCTAAGATCATTGAGCTAAATCTTTAAAAATCTAAACTAAGTACATTCACATTACATTAAGATTTTATTTTCATGATCTCACTCTGATAATGTTATGATAAGAATAATACACTAAAGAGTGCTTGAAATATCTTGTTTAATTTTGATCTTTGTAAGTTAGGCCAAGTTTTTGAAAAAAATTATGCAATATTTGAAGCTTTAAAGGATTCAGACTGATGAAGGTAAAATAAAACCACTCTACTTGGTTATAGATATTTTTGTGGGGTTCCTTTATGTTGATATGGATAATATTTACCTTATCTAGTAATATTTGGTGAACCTTTGTTGTATTCTAAATTTTTGGTATAGATCCCTTACATAACATCCAAGAGTTACCTAAGATCTAAATTAGATCTTGATATGAAACTAGAGTCCCCCTTGGAAATTTATAAATCCATCACACATATAGAGATGATAAAGGGAGACATAGGAAGTCAAAATCTCACCCTACCTCTCTTGTGAACCAACATCCATATCCTCTGTTTTACATCCAATCAATCATGTCATGGTTAGGAGGATATTCTATGAATGTGTCTAGCCTCATGAATGATTTGACTAAGAACCCTAAAAAGTACCTCCCTCTCTTCAATCCATATGGAGGTATAACTACTAATGAATAGATTAAGTCATTCAAGATATCTCTTAGGATTTTAAACATCATCCATAAATATTTAGCCTATAGACTCTTCCCATTCACCTTTAAGGAATCAACATATGACTGGTTCCTCAATTTACTAGAGGATTCCATCACAAGGTGTAACTAATTTAATGATACCTTCATTATAAAATTTGGGATGGTCATTAATTATAAGATTATTTACCAATAGTTCACTATCCTAAAATGATACCTAAGTGAGCCTGTAATAAATTTTAATGCTAAATTATAGATGTATAGCATCACCATAGATCCCTATTAGCCTGTAGATTACTTGACACATGAAATTTATAAAAATGCCCTATAACTAATGAATGCTATTCTTTTGCATAGGGAAATGAATGTCAATATGTTACCACTCACATATGTAGAGGCCATACACATTAATTAACAAATGCATCTGTAAAGACACCCTACCTTTGTTATCCAAAAAGTTAACTCCACTTTTCCTAGCTTGAACCTAGTTCTAAACATAACTTATAATGTGTAGTCTCAATAAATTACAATTAAGCCATGCAAATCCTAGTCAATAACTAGGATTCTTCAATCAATATAATGATGGGGCTCATACCCAAAACAATAATCAAGATTTAGTGTTAGTTAATAACTCTAATACTCAAAATTTTGTCTAGATCCCAACCTAGAATGTTAAACTTGAGTCTCAAAGGGAGACTTGGAAGCAATTCAGAAAATGGTCCAAAAACTAAGTAGTGACTTTCTAAATTAGTAAAGGCAAATAGGAAACACAGGGGAAAGTTATAATAGAAATTACACATTTCAAAAGTAAAATGGACCTTTCAAATGGTCTTATAATAATAAGAAAAATAATGAACCCTTAACCAATAAGATGCTTGAAATAAATATCTTTGAATTGACCTTTCCCAATTAGTGTAAGGTCCATAACATGACTCAACATGGAGAGATAGACTATATAGATTTTTTTAATGATTTTGAAATGTTCCAAGGTGATCTAGAAAGATATGATGTCCTTGATAATTAAACTAATGCTAGAAATTTTATAAATATAAGAACACTAGATGACGGGTCCAAAGCCATAGAAATAGCCCTTATGGTTGAAAATTGTGAGTCTCCATACCAAGAATAGAATGATCCCAAAAGCAACACATATGAGATCCATGATATTCAATAGTACCAAAAAAATTATTATGCATTAAGGAATAGAGATCAAAAGGAATCAATGATAAATTCCATACCACCTAATAGATTTGACACTCCTCTAGATCATAGAACCAAAAATGATCATCCTCCCCCAAATGGAAAGGATGCTCAACCAACTATAGAGTCAATTAGCTACATCTAGATCCAAAGGTGGATAAAATATTATGTAATACATGAAGTAGATCAAAGACAATATTACCTTTCATGATCTTACTCAAATCACTAAGCAACATGATTTGATACTAAAATCATTAACTGAGAAATTAGACAAAGGTAAATCCAAATCTACCAATGTAAATGTGGTAATGTATAAAATTAAGGCTGAGGTTCCTCCATTTCTATTGACTATTAAATTTTTTGTGAAAAACATTCATAATTATTTACTTGATTATGGGGAATCTACTAACATAATGCATATAGGTATTTGTGAAAATATTGTACTAAGTCCAATAAAATCTAATAGAGTTGTTTTCCAGTTGGACAAGTCAAAGGTCAAGGTGGTGGGAGAACTATTGAAAATTCATATGCAACTAGCTCATAAACCCCAAATTTATCAATTCATCAACATTCAAGTCATATAAATCCTTGAAGCATATGGGATGTTGTTGAATAGAGACTAGACCAAATCCATAAACATATACATGTCAATAGATTGCTCACACATGTAGATACCTTGGATGGGTGTGCCCAATCAAATATGGATCAAGTGGGAGATGAGAATGAAGTTTATGATTATAGAGTATAATGTCAAAAATGAGTAGGTAAATTTCCATTCCATCAATTTAGGCATGTATGTTCTTGATACTACTTATTCAAATGAAAAATACCCAATGGCTAAGGATTAAGGATTTTGGATGATGTAATTTTACATTTCAAGATCTAAACAAGGTCTAGGGGTGGGTATCATATTAACAAACCCAATTGGTAAAAAATATTTGGTGTCTTATAGACTTCAATTTCCATGCAATAATAATATTATAGAGTATGAGGCCTTGATCCTAGGATGTCAAATTACCATCAAACATAAGGTAAGTAAATTATTAGTTCATGGTGATTCATAATTAGTCATTAAGTAGGTACATAGTCAATATCAATGAAATCTTTTTTATTTTAAGAAATATAAATTTAGAGCCTAGGATTTGATTATAAGTTATGAAACATTTAGCATTGCCTTTGTACCTAGAGATAAAAACTAGTTGGTAGATGTATTGGATTATATAATATAAAAAATTTCCCCACCCAAGGCTCTTAAATTATAAAATTTTACAATTGAAATGATAGCATACCCTTCCATGCCATAAAATGTGAACCACTTCTAGGTGTTTGAAGATGATAATAAAATCATCAATTTCATGACTATCTATGGACTCTTTGAGTCACACATAATTGATAAGAAATAAGAAGAGTCTAAAAAGGAGGTTAAGACTAATGAATATGGTGTAATACAACTTAAGAATAATATAATTCCCAAGGGCATAGTCTCCCTAGAAATGGTATTCAATCAAGATAAATCAATAAGTGATACCAAGGTGCCAAAATTAAGTGGAAAATATTTAAAAAAAATTAATCTGGGTTCATTAAAAAATCCCCAAAATATCAACATCAGGCTAGCCTATACCAAAGAAGAGTTGACTAAATCTACTAAAATTGTCTAGATTCAAGGACATCCTTGTATGGTCTTACAAATATATCAGAGTCTTTAACACCTAGGTCATCACTCACATAATCCATTTTAAGGAAGAATGCAAAATTTCTAGGTAAAGGTAAAGACTTGTGAACCCCATTTTGGAGCCTCTCAATTATATATAAGTGAAGAAGTTATTAGATGCAAGAATTGTTTTCCCAATTAGACACTCCAAATGGGTGGCTAACTTAGTTCTAGTAGAAATAATAATGGTGAGGTTAGACTCTGCATGGACTTCCAGAACCTTAATAGGTATTCAAAAAAGGATAACTACCCATTTCCCTCTCTGTATAAGGTAATTCAAATGGTTAGTGGCTCTCAAATGATGTCTTTTATAAATGAATTTTCTAGATATAACCAAGTACTAGTCAACAAACAAGACATGATGAAGACTACCTTCATGACCAAGTAGGGAAAATTTTCATATAAAAGGATGCCTTTTGAACTCATCATGCTAGAGCTACCTTTTAATTTGAAATGGATCATCCATTCAAAGGACTAATTGGTAAGTGAATTATTATCTACATGGATGACCTAACCATTTTCTCTAAGAATAATAAATATCATATCATGCACCTTCAACAAGTTTTGGAGACATGTAGGACCTTTGGTATATCTCTAAACCCTAGGAAAAGTATCTTTTGTGTAACTAAATGTAATCTATTGGGACATGTAATCATGAAGGATGGTATAGATATTGATCCTAAGAGAATTAATATTATATTTAAGGTTGATTTTGCTAATATTATGAAATAGTTACAATCATTTTTTAGGAAAATTAACTTCATGCACAAATTCAATTCAAGTTTTACCAAAAATGTTAGACCCCTAAATGATATGTTGAAAAAGGATGTAAAAATTAATTGGAAGTCTGAGGCTAAGAAATATTTCCAAGACATCAAGGAAACCATATTATAGGCACCCATGTTAATTATCTTAGATTTAGGTAAATATTTTTACCTTTATTCTTTTGATTTTGATCACATGATTGTTATTATATTAACATAGAAAGTAGATGACATGGAACACCCATTCACCTTCATGAGTACAAACTTGAAGGATGCTGAATTAAGATATACACTCTTGGATAAAAAAGCATACACCTTTTTAAATGTCATAAAAAGTTTTAAACATTACATCCTTACAAGAAAGACTCATTCCATTGTACCCAACCATATCATTAAGATTATGCTTAGCTACAATGAGTTAGGGGAAAGATGAGGGAAGTGGATGACTAAAGTCTAAGAATAAGACATAAATTAAGTTGGCTGATATGGTATAGGGCCAGGGTTTAATTTAGTTAATTTCTAAGACTGATCCTTGAATTGATGTTTTATAGGTAGAAGTAGACCAAGTCTCAAATTAAGATTGGTATAAGGACATTGTCTATTACTTATTAAATGACACTTGACCCCTCAAAGTTAATAAGAGAATAGAGGATAACACCCAAGCTAAAAATTTCAAATTTCATGATCAAAAGAGTACTCTATAGAAAAAATATGAAAGGATTTAATTGAGATGCATCTTTAAAAAAGAATTTGTAGACATTGTCAACAACTTCCATGAGAAATTGGGAAGCATACATCCTTGGGGAAGAACCAAAACCCATAAAATAGTCTGAGAAGGCTATTAATATCCTACAATATTTAAGGATGTACATGCTCATATCTGAGTGTGTCATCAATGTTAAGTGTTTGATAGTATATAAGTAAATATAGCCATGCCTTTACAACTAGTGATTGAAACAAGGACATTTACCCAATGGGGATTGGACTTTATTAGAGTCATCAGTCCAAGCTCTTCAGTAGGCCACAAGTTTGTGTTGACAACCACTAACTATTACACTAGGTGGACTGAAGAAATTCCCACTAAGAACTATAGGGAAATTGATGTCATCAAACTCCTAGGGGAAAATATTGCAGCTAAATTTATGGCCCCCTTATCTCTAGGGTATGGCAATGGTCTAAATTTACAATCTATAGAATTCATTGAGTGGGCCTATGACAACAAGATTATTATCAATTTTTCCTTGAACCATTATGCATAAGGGAATGGTGTTGTAGAATTGACAAAGAATAACCTGGTGAATGTAATAAAAAGTTAGCAGGTAAAAATCCAAGGGATTGGTAGTCACTATTGAAATATTCTCTATAGGTAGATTGAACCATATATAGGTAGGCTCTAAAGTCATATCCATTCCTACTAGTGTATGGAAATCAACCAATGTTTACCATCACATTGAAGTTTTCTACTTATGATTCCATGACCAAATATATGGATGATGATGAAAGAATACAACCAAAAATATTGAATATCATCTAGATGGAAGATGCTAGAGATTAAGCCCTCAATAATTTCAACAAACACTAAGACATAATCAAAAGGTGGTTTGACAAAAGGGATAAAATCAAAACTTTCCAAATTTCAAACTTGGTCTTATTGTGGGACAAATACCATTAGAAAAAAGGATAGTATGAAAAATTCATACCCCTTTGGATTGGGTCATATCAAGCTGAAAATATATTGGATGATAATGTATTTATATTAAAATACTTACAAGGAAATGACTTGGCTCTATTGATGAATGGAAAATAATTGAAGAACTACTTCTTGACTACCCTTTGCACCCCCATTAAAAGATTATGATTTGGTTTAATGTATCAATAGGTAGGATTATATTAGTTTCCTTTATATTTTGCTTTCTCATTATGTGTTTACTTTATTTTCTTTTCTTTCCTTAGATTAGTCATTATGTGTTGTAGCTTAGCAATAAACCCTCTGGGAAAAATCTTAATTTACTCTTGAATTTTATCCAAATTATGAAATATGATAGTTGAAGTGTTAAGACCTATGTACATCCCAATAAATAGTTGTCCAAAGTGTAAGATTACACTATGTGTTGGTCTGGATAATTGGAAGGATCTAATTTTAAAGCTATCATTTCATGGATCCTATGATCTTATTATGATTGTAATCCAATTCTAACAATAATGCATTTGATTGAATGAAGGTCTTAAAATCCCAAAGGTCCATCCACACTGGAACTTAATCTCACATCATAATATTTCCTAGGTAGAACTCAGGCACTAAAAGAGAATAGTTCTTGAGTGAAAGTTCTAAAATCTATTAAAACATGGCCAACAAACTGGTTCCCAACCTCTAAGGGTTTGCAAAAAAATAAACAAACATGTTTATCGAGTTGAAATAGACTTGACATTATAAGTTACATTCCTTTGAAGGTGATTTGGGTAACCTCCACCAGGGCTATGGACATCGAGATGGTAGTGGAGCAAGGCTTAGAGTGGAGCTAAAGATCTTTGTTGAGGCTATGGATGTATGTCTATTATTAAAGCAATGCCCAAGCCATCTCATTAAAATTTGAGCATATATATACATATACATCTACATATATATATATATATATATATATATATATATATATATATATATATATATATATATATATATATATATATATATATATATATATATATATATATATATATATATATAAGTTCATGTTCAGAACCTATGTTCAAATCCATTAATCTCAAAGTTGTTGATTCTAAAACCCAAAGGCATGTAGGTCAATCAATTTAAAAGAACACACGTAATATGAATGGTTTTCATATTTTTAGGCTTTAATCCATCGAATGGAAGGTTTTTAGTTATATAAAATAAATTACAATATTTGTTTCATCCACCAAGGGGTGACTACTTGAGGATTATATTCTAAACAAAGATATCTAAATTCTAACATATTACTATGTTTCCTGTAGAGGTTTCCATTTGTTGATATCAACACACCCCATATGCCAAAAATGAGTACCCCATGAAAAATTTGGATCATTTTCCCTAAGATATACCTTGCCCTTGTTACCACATGATTAAAACCCCCATTTATGACTTGAAATATTTAAGAGTCATGATATTTCATAATAAATATTAATGAGGTATTTTTTAAATATTTATTTGATGTCTAATTAGCTAAGGTTTTAAATGATTTAGATTGTTTATAAATATTCTTATGAGGGGTTACATTCAAATATCCAAGGTATGATCCCTAGAAATTAACCAAGGTTAATTAAGGGTTTATGAATCATAGTCTAGCTTTAACTATGGAAAAATTCATGTTCAAGACTATGAAATAATTTAATATAAAGTTTGAGACCAAGGTCCAAGTTGGATTTAAAAATCAAAGTTTATAAATTTAGATTTTTTCCTTTTCTCTTTATCTCATGATTTTTAACCATTGTGCCTTCTCATTTGGAAGGATCACAATGCTATTTCAACCTCAATTAACACATGGTCATGTCAAATACATTGGTCACTAAGTTGTATAAATTTTTAAACTTTATTGTGCATATTTTAGCCTTTGAAAAATGTCACGACCCCAAAACCTAATGGGAGTGTGCCACTTGTCACTCAGTCATGCCATTCTAATCTCAAAAAGAAGTTACATAATTCACAACCCCATGACCCAATGGGAGTTAACCACTTATCACTTAGTCATGGCATTCCAATCTCATAAGGAAGTTACATAATATGCAACCCCATGACTCAATTAGAACAAGCCATGTGGTACTTAGTCATGACTATCCAAGGATTTAGCTACTTTATAAATTATTATGATAATGTGATTTAACCACATCATGCCACTTGGAACTAAGTCATGCCCCCATAATTAATGTTTAATATTTCAATTTCATAGTACTATGATTACATGATAAAACAACACTTGGTAGGTGGCCACATAATATTGAATAGCTAGATGTGATGTGGAAGCCACCTGATAGTTGGGAGCAATGGGCTGAAGACATATGGACCCATGTTTCATGGTAATAAAATAATCAAAGAAGCTATGAAACCTAATTAATGTGAATTAAATCAAAATGTCACAACATTCAAGTCCATTATAAGTTTCATACAACAAAGCCACATGATAGAGCAATCCAATAAGAAGGCTACACTTGGAAAACTAGTAGAAGTTTCAAGGCCACATTAGTCAAGGGATGAAAGAGGTAAAACCATGAAATAATTAGAGAATACCAATCCAATAAAAATATGACACTTGAAAAACTATCATGGTATTTGGGTCCATTAAAATTTTCATTCAATAAAGCTGCACAATAGTGCAAGCCAATAATAAATCGATACTTGGAAAAATATTAGTAGTTATAAGGCCACATCATATAAAGTATGAAATGGGTTGATCCACTTGATGATTAAAGGAGAGTGACACAATTATAAAGTGACATTTGTTAAAGTATCATATAATCCACTTAGTTTAATATTTGAAATAAAAGGCTAAAGTTCCCAAAAGGGCACTAAGTGTTGAGTATATGTCAAGATAGTACCTAGGTGGCATACAAATGTTCACAAGGAACTGGTTGTAGGTGTGAATTAAATTATTATGGGGCAAATTTAGGTAGCTATAAATCTAATTCACTTTATTTAAAAATTCAAGTCTATGATGGTAAGACACGTGTACAAAGAGAAGGTAGTGATTGGCTGATTTCTCAAAGTAAATTTTCAAAGCCATTATATTAAAATTGAAGAGTTAACCTAGATTTAAATCAAAGAAAATTAAAAAAAATTCCATTTATGAATTGTGTTGTTAATTTTTATTCCAAGTTTGAAATTTAAAGCCTACCATATCAAAGCAACAGGTTCACCTTGAGTTATTATCTTTTAAGAGTTCCAAAGCATTATGTAAATTTTCTAAGGACTTTTATGCATTCGCTCACCATATATCAATATTCAAGTTCATCAATCATAGGACTTGAAACCATGGAAAAATTTAAAACATTCAGAGCCAATAAGCAATAATAGGTCCCATTCCTCTACTTTTATGGAATAAACATCATCTTTTGGGACACCAATTTCAACTTTGTTATATTGGCTACTGAAGATAAACATTATAATGACTTATTCTATCACATAGAAAAGATTATGAATAGAGATAATGATGATGAATAAGGCTAAAATTAAGTATAGGATAGATTAGACATTTTATCACTCAAACTTATAGGGTTACACAAAGTGATATCTAACCCAGAGGTACTCCCCTATGTAGACTTGGTATACCATATGTTTCTTCAATCTAGGTGCATTAATAATATAATTAAATATTAAAATTTGGGCCAAGGAATTACCTTAATATCCAAGCTATCCTTTCATTCTTACTATTATTTACCCAAAACAAATATTGTATACAATTGGGAAACTATCATTTAATAGCTCCAAACACATGATATCATGGATGTTTTGAGAGATTAGGCAGAGAACAAGGGGAAGTTCATATGAAAAACCAAAATCATCCAAATTATCATCAAATAATTTAAAAATGGAGTGAAAATGGGAATGGCCATGATGATTCAGTTATATGGGACCGAAGACACAGATCATGTACATGATAAATAGATCCCACTTCTATATATGATAATATATGATGGAAAAACTCCCACCTTTAGGAGAAAGTATATCCTATAACTTGGAAACATAGATCAAAAAGGTGATGGCCAACTAGGGGGATCATTTTTACATTATGTCCTACTTGGTGGATGTCATCTACACCACCCAAAAATGTCCTTAGTTCACCAATTAGGACCCCAAGATGAAATGGACTATTCCTCATACCTTATCAAAGGTTAGAGTGTATAAGTACAAGAAAGATATGGGGGCAATATCCAAACATATATACCCTATAGTGTATAATTCATTCCATGAAATGCCCATGTGTAGACTATCAGATAAAATTTGAGCAACCCTAAGCACCTTGGGAGCCTATTGGCACTACCCAATTTTCATAGTTGTGATGATAGTTGGCATCAAGATATCCCCCCTTACGTTGACCATTATAGTGATAGGTAACTTGGTTGAGCACCAAATTGATTTTTAATTACTCACAAGGGTGGATGGATTATATAAAAATAAAAAGAGAGGATTGGTTCATCCTTAACTATCTAAAATTGGCCAGTTTTAGATAGAAAACTAAAACTATGCCGTTGATGCTACCTAGTAAAGGCCTATTATAGACTTGGAAGAGATGATAATAGGCAATGGGATGAAAATTATATTACTTTCAAGAATTACATCAAACACATGTCATCCTTAAGCATCACCTATCACCATGAGCCTAAGGATGAGGATAGATTCTACATCAATACCATGAATGACCAAGAGGTAAAGCAAAGATTGAAAGCTTCCAATGTCCCACTTATTAAGGGAAAGTTAAAATATGTAAGTTTTTATGAAGTTTTAAAGACTGAAGGTGCTCAGATAGAAGCATCTACATCTATAATTTAGGTTGTTAGTGCTAAGGAAGAAAGACTGAATGACCCATACCTTAGTTAGAGGAAATTGTAGGCATTATCTCCCACTTTGGGGAAGGGAAGAGATGAGTCTAAAAAACATACTAATCAGGTCTCCATTTTGGAAGCCACAACTAGTACCCCATCCCAATTCCATAATATTTTCTCATTACCTAAAAAACCATAAATGGCACCTCATTCATCTTTTGTGAAGGCCTTAACACCACCCACTAAAAAATTAGTAGCTTTTACCCCAAAACTACCTCCCCTACTTCCTATCAAAGAGGAACCATGTATGAGAATTCAATAATGTGTTTATTTGCCTCCTTTGTTTCTAAGTATCCAACCCTATGGTATATTTTATGATCCCTAAACACTAGATAACATGGACCTAATTTCATATAGGCCCCTCATTAGACCTATGATTAGGCCCATGACTATCTTTTTGCCCATTGTCAATCCTTTTTTTATGTAATACATTTTTAAAGTCTCCATGATGGCCAATTTACCTCTAATATTGCCCAATCTTATGCCTAACCCATTCCTCAATTGCCAAATAAAAGGCTTACTTTTTCATACCTCAAGTTTATTTATTCCTGACAAGTGCTCTAGCCAGAACTAGTTCATCATCATCCTCAGGAATGATATTTCCCACCTCATCCCCTACTTCTACCTTCATCCTAGTTACCTCCATAGTTACTTCTCAAACCTCTACCTTCTAAGGATTGATACTAGTTCATCAATTAACACCATCCACCCAAACCTAGGATGACACTTTATATAAATTTTGGATACAATAAATACAGTTGGCCACATTAGAGATGAAGTATATAGTTATAATGGACCCTCCCCAAGTCTCACTAAATTTTGAAAAATAATCTAGAACTATGAATAGGGTGAACAAAATAAAGGTGACTCATCTAGATCAGATAATTGTATGATTCTGAAGAGACCCTATTTTCACTAATCAAGAATAAGAGAGTTATACTTGGTCAATAGAAATAAAATGCATAGGACCTCATCATAGATATGAAGGCATATAGTGATATAGCCATATAATTTGTGAAAGGAATGCATTAAAGAACAATTAAGCTAGAACAATAAAAAAATCCACATTTCTAGAAGAGACCATCACCAAGGTAGAATGGGATATTGAGGTTATGTTTGACACTATGAATAATCTAGTTAGTACAAAGTAAAAGGAGATCTAGTATATAACATGATTATTAAGGTAGAAAACACCTAAAAGATTTATAATAGTAAAGTAATTAAAATGGTCAAGTTGATTAGGATTAATAAGTTTGAGGAATTTAACCTAGTACCCTTAGAGGATTTGAACATTATTTAATACTATATCATTGGAAAAAGGAAGGCCTTAAATGAATGGATTGATGACTTGAGATACTTGGGTTAGTCTCTCACCCAGATAGATAACATAGTTATAACTCTACTCAAATAATCCAAAATCACACACTTTGATAATAGATATGGTACCATTATTATCAAGGATGATTTTAGAGCCCAACTACAAAATTTCGTTGTCAATTATAGGAAATATGCTCTAAATAGAAGAGTAAAATTTGGGAAAGATATGGTGGATTTTGAGGAATTGACCAATCAAATAATAATGAAGCCTATTAAAATCAATGAGGTCATAATATATCTCTTCAAAAATCATGATACAATGTCAGATTCCACCATCAAATTGCTAAAGAAACCCATTATAGATTTGAAATTTATTGATAGGCATGTAGAAAACTAAAAATGGTCACCATGGGAGCTTCTTCCTCTTTAATCCCTCTTAGAAATTCCTCTTCTTTATATACATTGAGAATTAGTCCTTCTTTAGTTGTTATGGTTTCACTTCCCTCTTCTACAACATTGGGAGTGTCATCATCATCCACATCAGTAGGATTTGAGCCTATCATCTCAAGAGTAATCTATCCATTGTCAAGATTATTTTATTTTATTAATTTAATGTTCTAGTTATACCCAATATATTTTATAAATATTCCCTCTTTGAATAGGGAATATTCTTTTATTTTTTAGAACATGAATAATTTCTATCTAGTGGCAGCTATCACATATTTAGTTCTTTTATAATGATGTAACCATCTTGGGCATTGAAAGAGGCATATATATAGGGGTTTACCCTCTCATTTTTACTTTATAATATAAATTTTATTGTAATAAATACAAATAAGAATAGGAATTCTTGGAATTTGTTCACTATTTCATTACTTTCATATTTTCTTATTTCTCAAGATTTTGCAAATGATAGATAGTTTCATTTCACTAATATTTAAATCTAAAAATAGTGTTTATAATGCATCTTATTAGTTTTTGATTTATTCTATTCTAACAAAATTTGTTTATATATTATTTATTTTCCTTCTACTCTACGAGAAAATGTGCTTAAGGAAATTTATTGTGGGTAGCCATATTTAAGACATACTTCTCAGATATGTGCATCATATTCACCCTAGAATCATCATTGAATTTATGAAATTTTGAGTGTAGTACTATAATATCATGAATGTTAGTTTTATTTACACTATTATCAAAAATAACTAAAGGAAATATGTTGATATTTGGTATTACAAGGTAAACCTTCTTTCCAACTCAACCCTTCTTTCCTTTAATTGATTTTCTTAGAAATCAATCATTATAGATTACTACCCACTATAATATTCATCTCTTTGTTTAATTTTGGGAAATAAATTAGAAAAATATAAATTAATTTTAAACATAGTAACAAGGATAAATTTCAAATAGATTGTGTCATTATAAAGCTATTTTTGTCCCTACAAAAGGGTCTGCTTGTAAGTTAAAGGTGGTAGTCATATAATCATTCCATCAAAATTAAATTAAGCCCTAAGGTCTTCCAAGACCTACATAACAAATTGAGATATATTACTATCCTATTTTAATTATATCCTTGACATAGATATACACCAACATTATTGATTCACAATATGTGTTGCATAACCCTCTTTCACTTGAGATCTCTTTGTACCCTTTTCCAACTAGTTTTATTGAACCTAATTTTCCATTTTATGATGGAAAAGATTATCCTAAATATAATATTTGATATTTTTATGTGGCATGCCTTGAATATTCCTATAATGATAAAATTTTGACCACATTATTCCCAAGAAGCCTAAAGTACTATGATTTGAGGTGGTTCTATGATTTACCTCTCTAATCTATGAAAGAATTCAAACATCTTGTAGGTGAGGTTTTAACAAAATTTTCCATTAATATTTTTTTAAAGGTTTCCTATTCTAAAATTTCCAAAATTAAACAAGGAACCAATAAATCTATCAATTAATGTCTTGAGATATAAGATGATGCTCGCTAAAATTACCAATCTTATGGAAAATAAGGAGTTGCAAGACATATTGAAGTTAAGTTTACTTTATTCATTACATGATTCCATTATTTTTAAGAAGTTAAAATATTTCAAGGACTTTTGCCATGTTGTATGAGACTATGAAATGAAGCTTATGTCATTAAATAATATAAAGTATGTAACAAACACATTAACTGAAACTACATCTAGTACCAAATTTACAATCAAACCAATTTATAAGATAAAGACTCCTTAGCCTAAAAATTAAACAACCACCATGTTTAACATAATTTCAAAAAAACCTAATCAAATTATCTTATCCAATGCACCAATGAGTTAATTTACATGTTTACCTAAGTCCTCATCTTCATTAATCCTATTGTTACTAGAGTGTTAGCTTATATCTCTCCCTCATCCTATCAAGGTTGATATGAGTTAACCTCTACCTAAAGGATATGATGTAAATGGTTTTTATGATTATCATAAAGGACCAATCCATTCAATACGTATATGCTTTGCCTTGAAGCACAAGATCTAAGATATTTTCAATGACCAAAACCTTAAATTTAAGGATCCTCCAAAGGAATTAGTCTCACAACTTGGTTTTCACCTAAAACATAAAATATTTAACAATCCTTTACAATACCATTCTAGAAAATAACTAGAAGTTAAAATGGCATTTAGTGAACACCCTCTCCCACCACATTATGGACACTCACTAGATGGGATTATTGGTACTTACACAGAACATATACATCATATGGTTTATAAACCCTCTATTAATTTCAATGATAGTGAGATTAAGGATGATGAATTTGACATTCATTCTTTATTAATTTGATCACACATTGATAAACACATTTTTAATAGTGAAAATGATAATGTTTACACTATGGAATTACTTACACACTTTGGATATACTCATAATGATTTACATAATTTTATTAGATCAGTTAGAGTATTATATGGGACCTTCCAAAAGGATCTTGGTGAGTTTGAACTACCTTTACAAGTCAGTCCTTCACATGTAGTTACTTCCTTTTTAGTTATACCTTCTATGATAATATTTGATATGTTATTAGGGAGACCTTAGATATATACACTTCAATTAGTATCTTTTATAGTGCATGGATGTGTTAAATGCATTCATGTTGATCGGGTAGTTATAATTTTTGGAATTATATATGGGCATTCTCTTGAAAAAAAATTATACCTAGATAATTTATTACCAAGCCTAATAAGTATCATTTATCATAAAAGGGTAAGCAATAGATAACCCCCTTTACTAGGTACATAATACTTTAGAGACCATTACATCAGAGACATATGGTGGATTCTATAAAATACCCATCTATTACACACCATGTTCAAATATATAGAGCACCTACACATGTTCCTATTATTGTTATTCTAAAGAAACAACATAGAAATAAAAAATTGTTTCCATGAATCCCTTATCTTATTAATGTTATTACTACTTCATGACCATAAAATCCCATTTTACATACACAAAGCATCAATGATGCTAATATAATAGATATTAAGCCTATATGTGCTCCTTGACAACATCACAATATTATCACACCAGGATAACAATGGGGAGATATATATGACTATCTATTATATGGAATTATAGGATGATCTTTCCTCTTCAAATATTCCAAAAATAATAAAAAAAATCAAGAACATTAAAAAATATGAAAATATTTTTTCCACCTACAGGTTATATTATCTCCTTATAATCTATTTGTTAGTTACATATTGATGGATGTCATACTTAGTTACTCCTACATACACATATGTGTCATACTTTTACTTGAGTGTAATACAAGTATACACATATGCATTATATATTCCTAATTCATATGTTGGGCCTTCCCTTTACTGATGTCATGTAGACATTAGGGTCATCAACTTCTTAGATCTTGATACACATAGGTTATATGGTTCAATTATTACTCTAAATTATCATGCTTGAGCTTACATGTGTAATCACACTTGTTGTTACCTATGATTATATCTTATATAGGGTACATGATATGCTATACACTTGAAATTTTTTCCTAACACATTTAATCCATGGCATACATTTTTTTCCCAAGATGACATGTTTATGATAGTTTCTTATGATTTACTTTATACACTTCCTTGAGTGTCTTACCTTGCTATTGTATACCTTGTTTAAGCATTTGAATATGATCCTTTGCTTGTGGTTCATGTGCCTATGTATGATTTCATTAAGATTTTTGTATGACATTATTTTTTTAAATGTAAATTTAAATATTTTATCCTTGATTTTAGGGATATTTGAATAAGTCATCTCCCTTCAATTGTGTGGTATCTAAACATGCCCCTTGTTTGTAGTCTCCTTAAACCATTACCTTTGGACTTGATTTTGAGTGATATTGTGTGTGTGTTTATTTATTAGTTAAGATTTTAATATTACTATATATACATTTTCATGATCCTTATCATGAATCTTAGGTCTTAATGTGATCACATTGGTTCTATACACTTCAATGTTATATCTACCTAGCCACATTCCATCTATATGATACATGTTTACATTCATATATTATACAATTGTCTTATCCTTTTTAGGTTAGGTAGCTAATGGTTCATATCTTTTCCTCACCTCAAAAAGGGGCATATTAGTGGGGGAATGTCATAGAGGAATGTTATCCACACTTGGCATAGTTTTCAAATTTAGTGCAGGTATGCTTTGGAAGCATGGTATCCACACTCATTCAGTATATGGTACTTATATTAGTTCTCATATTTAGTGGGGGAATGTCATATGGGAATGGATTTAACATATTCACAACTTTTAGATTAAATAGGGGCACGATTTGGAAGCATGTTATCCACACCTATTTAGTATTCAACATCTCCAAATTATAATGGGTGAATATTTTGGAAACATGTTCTCCATATTGATGCTTATATTAGTTTTTTTAGATTTATCCAAACTTAATTTTCTGAATTGGCCAAAACACATAGTTATATGATTGAGATTCATAGTTATGGTATAATTTTATACATTGGTACCATTGTTATACATAATTTCAACTTGAGACATATCTAATGTGTATATATTATGCAATGTAATGTGTGCATAATATTACAAAATTTGAATCAGTTTTAGATTCTAAATTTTTTTTATGGATGATTACCACATCACATATATTTTCATACTAATACTTCATATAATTTTATGGAATTTATTAAGGTAATATAATATAGTAATTGGTTCAATTTGGTAGTATTGAGGTGATTAAATCACTCAATCTTTCCAAATTTTTAGGTTGGACTTAGATGTATCATTTAGCCTTACCATGTTACATATATCATTAGGTTGCATAGTTGAGTTGATCTCATTTTCCAAGTTAAAAGTCATATTTAATCTAAGGTTGGGGGCATGGTAATTTAAATATTTTGCTCTCTATCTCATTATATATATTCACTTTCAATATTTATGTATAATTATACTAATCTCAATTTTAGAGCCTTATAATGGTACATATTTTTTAGAATAACTTGCCAAGAGGTAGAGAAATTAAATCAACACACATGTGTACTAATAAATATTGCTCTTTCAATTTAAATATATTTTAAGTAATTTCAATCCCAAATTTTATGTACTAATTATATACTATAACATGATCTTGGTTGTAGGTCAGTCACCGACAAAGCAATCAAGTTGGGCACATACAAAGACAAAGGTGTGTTCTACACAACCAGGTACACATTAATTTCCTTTAAACTATTAATTTAATTAATATATTTAATGGGGGTAAATGTTATGATATTTAAGAATTATATAGATCCTTAATGTTGTACACTTGGCAAACTCATACCTTGGTTATTCCTCTTAGTTTTGGACCTTTCCCACTTTTTCAAGTCTTGCATATGTTCTATCTTGTGCCCCTTAGCATCTATCTCTTAGTTTAACCAATGTTATGTTGATGAATAATGCCTTATATCTTACCCATAATTATTAAAATATACTTATCTTCCATATATTTAATTTTTGAACCTGTACCACTTTCATACTCCTTAGACACTAACGTCTAAGATAAACACTAGTAACAATATTAATGTCTTGACCTAAAATAAGTGTCCAGTGCCCTAAAGTAATCTAATTTTGAATTAAAATGTATCCTAATGGTAAATATAAGTGATTTAATGAAATTTATTACTCTAAATGGATTGATATAAATACAAGATCAACCCTCATTCATTCCCCACATAAACAAATACCAGAGAGATCAATGAAACTTATCAAAAGTACTCTTATCATGCCTTAAATTAAACAAATCTTCCCTAATTATATATAAGTCATATGTATAACATATATATAGGTCTAAAGTAATAAAGGAGTAGCCCAATATCTCAATATTATAAGTTAAAATCTAGGTAATTATTGTAATTTATTTACACATATTACATGATTCATACATGTGCCAACATGTAGGTGAGAACTACATGATTTTGAGGTTATCATATAGAGTACTGGTATGTAGGTAGTACCTAATGATAGTGGGGTGTTTGGGGTTAGGTTAACACTATGTGCACACTAACCCATTTTTCCTTAAGGTCACTATGAAGATGAAGAACTAGGATTTTATGAATTCATGAGGAGTAACAGTCCATGAGCCAAATATAAATACACCAAAGTGAAGGTGAGGTCAAACCCAAAAGAATTTTTGTGGTTTCATCTTTTTACAATATGTATTTTGTACATGATACTTACATCAAACATAAATAGTAACATCAACATAACTATTCCAAGATGATGTTCATAACTGGAGTGCTAGAAGTGTTAGATCTAAAAATTGGTGATTGTTCTATAATATCATTCTATACTATTTTCTACCTATTCTAGATACAACACTATGTTAACATCAAAATTGGATAAGTATATACTTCTTTATCATTTATATGCATAGATTTACTTTATGTATTTATCCTATACTCAACATAATAAATTCAATGTATGCTTATATCTAAGTTTAGCACATAATTATCCTATTGTATATTTAATTATCACCCTCACATATTATCATTTATATATGATTATCTCTAGTATACTACTAAGTTAGGATATCCCCTCAATATCCAAATATAGGGTTAAATAGGTAGACCTATAAAGTAAGATAAAATTCATATTTTTTGTAAAAAATAGCCTATTAGCACTAAAACATTCTATATCTTACTAGGATTCTAAGTCTTCTTTTAATCTGTAAAAATGAATTACAAAAATAAAGATATGAATTACTAGCTAATAATTTTTAGTGTATTGAATTCACATCAAATAATGGAGAAGCTATGATATAATCCATGAGTAATGTAGAGATTTTAAGCCATTGAAATGGTGTAAAGACAAACATGTGAGGATAACATAATGTGCTAATTTTTTTTGATTAAATACAACCAAGAATGTCCACATTAATAATGGATCAAATCACAAATTTTCCTTTATTTCATGTCAAAACAAAAATATGAGAAAAATACATTTTTTTAGCAAATCACTAAAGGCCATTTAAAAAAAAATTACTATAAAAGGGTAAATTAATATTCATTTACACATTTGTTATTTTTGGAATACATAGATATGTGTATCCAAATCTAACAAATTGAGAAATGATGGTTTGCGCATGAGGAGGTGGATGAGCTAGTGGATGTATCATAGCTATAATTATTGTGGTACATGTGTGGGGTGAATTAAAATCCTAATTTTTAGCATGTTGGATAAAAATGAATTTGAGTAGGAAAAGTAGACACCAAGGCAAATTTGTTTAGTGTAATTTTATACAATAAACATAGGTGTATAGCTAAAAATAAGATTATAAATGAGTAAGTAATTAATAATTTAAAATATAGGTCAAGGGAATTTATTATGGCCTAGTGAAAAATATTAACATAGTCTAAACAATATCATCCAGGTTAATATAATTAAAAATTTAGGATAATTTATGATGGATGATATAATATAAGTTGACCAATGTTGTTTAAATGATCCAAATTGATGTCCTAAAACATTTTAATGTATTATATAAGTATTAGAGTGGTTGATGACATGTATTAATATTAGAAGATGGTTGATGTCATGTGTATAAGTTGATGTAATATAAGATAAAGGTTGATATAATAGGACATGGACATCATAATATTGATGTATATATGACTGATGTAGTATGGTGCATGTCCAATATAGTGCTAAAAATAATATGGTCAATGTAATAAGATACATGGTTGATATAGTAGTTAATTTTTAAAAGGATTAAGTTTATTATTTTTATGTCTACTATATGTATATTTTTGGATATAGATCTAATTTTTGTTCTATTATTTGATATTTTTTATATATATTAGAGACTATGTGGTTACCAAATCTATTAGAGTGGTTACTAGTAGAAGATAAAACTTGTCTAACTACACTATGATTCAATGATATTATGGAGATGCAACATATTCTACATAGTCTAGAGTTAGTCACCATGTTCTTAGGATCATGAGAGAGACTAGATAATACCTTAAACTAGGGTGGATCTAAATACCATTGAAGTGGAAATCACCTTGGAGGATGTCCATGCTATCTTGGGTCAAACTATTAATAACACATCAGTGTTGTGTGATACTATATATTCCTTTGATGAGAAGAAAGATTTATCTATGTGGGATATAGGTTTAGAGAGATATGATAAGAGAGGGTTTCACATCAAGTTATTTTATGTATATGTATTGATCATTATAGATATAAGGAAGGTGAGTATTAGACTTATGAAAGATCAAATGATCTATCATAAGTTAGATGAGAGAGTGTTGTTGTATATTATATACTTGTGCAAATATATGTTATATCATGACATATTATATGATTTATTTGTAGTAAGTGCATGATTTATATGGTATTTTATCAATATTTTAACATACTATGGGGCCTATGATTCTTTTGGTGAGCTATATTTATGATCACTTTCCTATGTATATATTAAAATTTTTACCCCATTTCATAGAGGATACCCTCACATGAATATTGATGTGGGCACATGATCACCTTATTTTATATATTACTCATGTGTATGTTTTGAATGTAATTCAATTGGGTAGATCATTTAATATAAATATGTGGATACTATGGATGTCTATCCATCACATCCATTTACTATGTAGGCATATATATGAGTGAGGAATATAAGGCACTATCCATGGTGGATAGAACCTCATCCATATTATTATGTTCTTGATTATTTTGGGATACTAAGAAAAACAACTCCACTTGTGGTCCTAGCATATTGGGATTGAAATGAAATGGACTAGTGTGGTGTGGGAGGTGGAGGGGTACTAGCTGAGGTACCAATCATATGATATCATCATTTTATGGAGGTGAGATGATAGTGAGGAGAGAATGCTACATGAGGAGTAGTAGTAGTAGAAGAGGTATGGGATAATAAGTAGGTATAGGCAACACCACCACCACCATTATAGATGCAAAGGTGTTGATAGGTATAGGCTCAACCATGACCATAACCATAATTATAGTTAGAGTAGGGGTTCTTACATCACAATAAAATATTGTCTATATTATATTGGGATATATATACAACTAGGTACATCATGCTCATGTTATTTATCCAAGGAAGTATATAAGAATTAAAACTCCTCATAATTAGGACACCCATGAGGTGTTATGTGGCTGAGTTAATGTTGATATTTTGGGCGAGTAAAATATATTATGTTTATTTCATGTATTTTAATTGGATATAGAGATATATTCTAGATATAAGTATGAGGTTTTGGATTATATATGAGATTAGATGTTATTTTTGTTTGAATTTTTTATATACTATGATATAAGAGGCTCAATTAAGTACTATAATGTACTATGATAACATGATACTACATATTTGATTGATCTAATAGTACCTTCAACCCAAGATTATGATAACTAGTTTAAGTTGATCAGGGAGGTTACCTGAGAGATATAGATATTACCAAATGGAGTTCATGATATAGTATCATCAAGAGTTTACCATGGAGAGATGTAGGTGTGGTAGGTGCTAGTTGAGGAGATAGCTACTCATTTAGATATAGTTGGACATATATCAAGATTAAAGGCTTAGGTGGCCAATTTACATAGATGGGTGGGTGGTCTATGATTGTGGATTTAGTTACTATAAAATAATATATAAAAAGGGTAGTCTCAAGCCTCTATGGGTAGTATAGCACAACTCCATGACAAACCTTAACCTTAGATCTATTTTTTTACTATGTATAATTATGTATCATGATGTATATAATTTTTTTGAGCCATACATGTGTGTGTGTATCTTTAAGTATGAATTGTGCATGTTATCTATTGATGTATTTTATTTCTATCACATGTGATTGTGATTTATTATGCTATGGGAAAATATATGATTTATGTTTTATTCTTTTTAATAAAATGTTAACAAATGCATGACTAAAAATAATGATAAATTTAAAATGAAAAGGACTTATAAGTAGGTATAAAATTAGAAAACAAAAGTAAATGATAAAAATGAATGTAAAAAACATCACAAAAGATGAGATATGTAAAATAATATAATTAAATTCAACCATGAAATGATAAATTTAAATTAGATATGTAGATAGGATAATAATTGGATGATAAATAACACAAACTAAAAATAATCAATTAATATAGAGAGAATCTCTAAATGAGTGAAAAAATCAAACTTGATGCTTGTGTTGGTGTGTGATGTAATAAAGTATGACCATATAATGACATATAAATGATAACAATAATATGGTATTTTTTATTTGATTGGGTAAAAGTACATGTTTTTCATGGATCCTATAACCAAATTGTTAATATAAATATTCAAGACTACACAAAAACAAACAAAATCAAACAAACCAATCTTCTAGACTGGCCTAAAATGTAGAGGAGATTCTATAAAAATCCTCAAAAACTATGATAAACCTATGCTAAAATTCAGCCAAAAACTATGATAAACCTATGCTAAACTTCAACCAAAAAATAAATTAAAATAAGAAACAAACAAGGTCCTAGTTAAGCAGTAGACTCTTCAGAGTCTGTAAAGAAATTACTTAGATGGTTCACTATAGTAAAAATATATATTGCATAATTAAGAGTAGAATAAATAGATCCACAATGACAATTTGAAAAGGATCAAAATAATTGAATAATATGATTGAGCCACTTCAAGGGGGAAACCTCCATAATAATTTAATAAGATCATAATTCATAGTATGAAGATAAAATACTAACCACTACCTCCTATATATACTCTACTTAACCATGGTTATTCCATAGGCTGACCATATTAAGAACATGGAGAAATGCTAAAATCTAATATGAAGGTGTGTAATCCATAATTTGGCCACACATATCCCTAGACACACTATATGTTAAGGGTGTAGCATTCATGTTCCCTTCAAAACAACATTGTCCTCAATGTTGAATCAAACCAAGATGTTTCTATAAGAACACTTCATCCTTCCATGTTACATCTTTAGAATACAGGTTCTTCCATTTGATCAAATACTACTTAATGGCCCTGGTCCATAGTTACATAGTGTGTATGTGAAGGATCTCTTTAGGATCCATAATGAATTAACCTTCTTCATTTAATTTAGGTAACTCAATCTGAGTGAAAATTCTATGTATAATTACTTTCTTTAGGAAAGATACATGGAATGCTAGATGTATGTGAGTGGCTAGGGGTAATTCCAACTTATAAGCCACACTACCAATTTTATACAAGATATGGTAAGGATCATAATAATTAGGTGATAGATTATTATAATTTTTTTGTTGATTTAGATACATCTAATTATATGGATAAAAATTAACAAAGACATAATCACCTATGTCAAAATGCCACTCACTACATTGTTAATCTGCTTGATGCTTCATTCAATTTTGTGCCATTACTAAATTCTCTTACAAACTAACTAGCACTTCTTATTGATGGTGAATGCATTTATCAATAGCTCAAACCTTAGGATACATTGGGAAATATAAATTTATGGATGGGGGTGATACTCATACAATCCTATAAATGGATGCATTTTGGAAGAGTGTGAAAATAAGTGTTATACAACCATTCAACAAGTGACAACCAACGAACCCATTTATCTAGTTTGTTAGAGACAAAATAATGAATATACCCTTTAATATATTTTTTAACTACCTCTATTTATACATTAAATTGAGGATGATAGGATGATTTATGAGATAACTAGGTACCAAAATGTGCAAATAATTCAATCTAAAAATTACTAGTAAATACAAGATCTCAGTCACTTAAAATGATCTTTGGAGTAATAAGTAATTTTTGAATTATATTAAGATAAGCAAAAGTTACTGTACTAAAAATAAATGGTTGTGATAAGGATAAAAAATGATCATACTTATGTGAGTTGATCCATAACTACCATGATAACATTTTTACCCTTAGACTATGGTTACCCCATAATGAAATCCATGGAAACATCTTCTAAATGATTGCTAGGGATGGACAAAGTCTACAAAATACCTAGGGTCTTAATGGTTTCACCTTTATTTTTCTGACATACCATGCATTCTTCCACATATTTGTGAACATCCCCCTTGAGTCCTTCCAAATATAAATCTTGCTTTATTTTATGATATATTTTCACAAATCTAGAGTGACCTCCAAGTGGAGAGGCATGAAGATCCTAAAGAATTTTATGTATGAGGATAGAATGCTTAAAAAGTTATAATATACATTTATACCATAATGTGTTTCCATTCCATTCAAAAAATTTCAAATTCAATATAAATTTTCTAAAGATTGTGAATCAAATCCTTGGTATCACTGTCATTATCTCATTCTAATCTTACTTTCTCTAGCCAATCTACCAGCCACATGGTCATGGCACATAACAATGCCTCAAATAATTCATCCTACCAAGAGATGGCATTTTAAAACACATTATATTTTCATTATATACTATTTCAAATATCCCAACATTTTAGTCACCCATTTTTGTTGTTATTTAGATGGAAATTGTTATTCCAAAAAATATTTGAGGCTATCATGATCAATCTTTACATGAAAGTCATGACCCATTAGATAAGGTCTACACTACTTCATTACATTAAGAATAAACATCATATATTTCTCATATATTATTTTGATCCTATTTTTTCCATTTAGTTATCAACTTTCAAATGTCAATGGTCTACCTTATTGCATGAGTATAGCCCCTATGCCATATCCTAATGTGTCACACTCCATAATGATTTTTTTTCAAAAATCAGGAGTAGCCAAAAATGGAGTTGTGCACATAGCCATTTTAAAATATTCAAATTCCTTGGTAGATGAATCAGTCTAATGGAAGGAGTCTTTCTTCAAAAAAGAGGTGAGTGGGGTTGTAATATTACCATAATTTGTGACAAACCTATGATAGTAACTAGTTAGCCTCACAAATACTCAAAAGTTCTTGAGTATCTTGGGAACCTACCACTCCATCATCACTTGGATTTTATTAGGATCAAATTTCACTCTTTCATATGACACAATATGAACAAATTACTTTTCCTCTTGGACACCAAAATCACATTTGGAAGGTTTGGCAAAAACTAATGTTGTTCTAGAACTGAAAGCACATTTTTCACATGCTTCAAAGGGTTTTTCCAAATTTTTCTATAAATGAGGATATCATAAAAAAATAGTAGTACAAAATTTATATAAAATGGCCTAAAAATAGTATTCATCAAACTCTAAAATGTAGATGGTGCATTTTTGAAACCAAAATGCATGAACATAAATTCACAATGGCTTTCATGGGTTCTAAAAGATATTTTAGGTATGTCCTCATCATAGATGTGAATCTAATGATATCAAGAGAAATTTTTTAACTTGGTAAAATAAATATAACCATGTAATTAATCAATAAAATCATTAATTACTAGAATAGAAAACTTATCTTTAATGGTGTATTTGTTGATTTCTCTGTAGTCAAGGCACATCCTTCAGTTGTAATCTTTATACACCATGACCACTAAGGAGTAATATTAACTTTAAATATGTCGAATGATTCCTACCTCTAGCATCTCTTGTACCATATTTTTAATTTCACTCTTAGAGGTAAATGAATACTTGTATGGTCTAATATTGGGTGTTTTACTTCTTGTAATGAGTTGATGGAATGATCATGTGTGAAACTTGGAGGAAGTATTTTTGGAAATTCACCAAAAATAATAAAATGGTCATCTATAACCCTTTACAAATAAGAATGTGTATACTCTTTGGTTGGTTGAACCATTATGGAAAACAAACATGCAAAAAAACCTTCTACACCTTTTTTGAGAATCCTCATCATCTGGTGGGAAATAACTAGCTGTGGAGATTTAGCCCATAATACATGTAGTTTGATAGTCATAACTTTTGAATGTAACATCATGAATAATTATTGGAAACTAATCTCAATAGTTCCAAAAGTGGTGATACACTACACTACTAAAATAATGTCATATCTTCCCATGGGAATAAGAAACATAAGGGGAATATAAACAATAGTCTCCCATAATAATCTTAATGCTATGACATTTTATTGAGTAGTTGATTATACTACCATCTACAATCATGACCTAAAATATTAGATATGGGTAAATGAAATAATTCAAGTGAGTAGCCAATTTACTATTGATGAAGTTATGTGTACACCCAAATTCAATTAACATAGTCACATTCTATTTATTCAGGAAACCCACCATCTTAAGATTTTGAGGAGTACTAATGCCTAAAGGTGAATGATGGGAAATAGTAAGTTGAGATTATTTATATTCATATTTAGGTAATTTTAAACCTTCTTCTAAATCCTCCTCATCTTCTTCCTCCTCATTGACACCGTCAATGTAAAACAACTTCTTTTCATCACATCAATTCCCTTTGATCCATTTTATATTTCATAAAAAAAAACCTTATTCATATTTTATTTCACTTGTTGAGGTGTAAATATAGTATTATTATGAAATAATGGTGCTATTAATGTGCATTTTTGAACATTCGTGAAAGGTCTTCATTTGATCAACTCTTTTTCCTCAGCCATGCATGCCCTTGATATGGCCTTAGTGTTAGAGGTAAAATCAATGAGAAGGGGGAATGAATTAGTGATACTATATATCCAATCCAATTAAAAACCCTTTAAACATTTAACCATTCAACACATATAATCATGAAGTATACACATCATTCATAACAATGAACATGGAAGATAAAACAAGATCAAGCACATAATACATGATATATGTGGGAAACCCTCTTTGGGGGTAAAACCCACTAAACCTTATAAGATGAACTAAGGTCATATAATAAAAATATCCAAAATTTATATTATAACCAAATAATCAAGGAAAACCCATCCCTTATTTTAGTGAGACACCAATCCCACAAGGAGTTGTTGCACTTGTCTAGCTAAGCACCCACAATAACTAGACCTTTAGCAATATTTATCTTACAAAGAAGAACCAAAATAATAATAAACTAAGAAAACAATAATATACCTTTAATATATCATATTAAACACCTATTTCTATTCTTTAACTTATTATTACCACCTTTGTTTGTATTATTCACTTATAATATCTCTCAAGTTGCTTTTAGGACTAGCTTACTCAAACTTCCTCTTCTAAGCTCATTAGGTCCAATGACTTATGTATCCTCTATGCATAAAATTTATTAGATAAACAAGAATAATCCTATTTTATCTAAGATGGTCCTAAATTACATGTACATTCTCTTTCAAAGGTTCTCTCCTTCACTTGACTCCACACATCCTCAACTAATACAATTAATCCAATTATAACTTATACTTATACCACTATCCTCCTTTAACCCATCTTGATCAGTCAAGATGCTTTAAATATTTGAAAAAAATTAATAGGTCCATACACATGTTACATTTTATAAAAACACTCTTCATATGTTTTTCATTACCTCATTATCCCCAAACCATCAGTAGGTCTTGGTGAGACCTAAAATAATTGGGCCTTCATACTCACATGTTACATGTGAGACTACTTAGACAACCTTCATCATTTAACAATTCTTAAAACACATAAAAATATATAAAATATACCCTTTATCATTACCTCATGGGTACATGCTACCTGGAACACCTACTCAATACTTGAACCTACCAATTAACTTTCCTTATTCTTCAGGTCTTCATACAAAGAAAACATAATCTTAAACTTTTGAAGCAAAAAATCAATTATTTAAAATATAAATATTATTATATCACATTATTTAAAACTTAAATACATATTAAACACCTCCATGTTATTTATAAACTTCAACACAATCTCTAATCACTAAAAGCAACTATCTCAAAATGATCACTCAAGTTGGTCACACAGTCAAAATATAGTTATACTATTTTGACTCTCTATATCTGATCAAGGGCATATCATGACATAAAATAATTTATAATAATAATTATATACTTATATAAAATATCCATACTCATTTTACTCTTAAATTATGCTCAAAAAACCTTCAACTCACTCCTACAACATGGTCACTCAATCTGTCAGTGCATTTAACAAACACAGTCAACTTCTAAGCAATTATTGACACTAAATATGGATTTTTAAAACCTAAAAAATACAAAATATGTTTATAAATGAGTATAAAACACTATAATATTTATTTCATATTTAAATATCAAAATACAATCAATAAATCTTTAATTACCCTTCTTAGGTTACTTGCAAAACATGGTCAGACACATAGTCAACTTTAGAGATCAATATCTTTGACTATACATATATTCAAACATTATAACTAATGTATTTATGTGTGAATTGAATTAATATTAAAATTTTAATTTTACACCATTAATACATTAGTCCCAGATCAAAATATATAAGCAAAATACTAAGCACTGGTTTATCCTTTTACTGTTTCAAATGCCAACGATCACTAGTTAATGTAAAATCATCTACAGACACATGTATTAATATTGTGTCCTAGAATAGATTGATAAAACAATATATGTAAATATAATTTTAATCCTCCTAAATTTAACTTTCATATCTCACCGTTTATCTTATATCTTTGCTTTCAAGATCAAGCCACTTGGTAGCCTCACATGCCCTCTGTGTACCCTACAATCATTCTCCAATGAACTTATAACACTTGGTATCCCCACATTAATGATAATAATTTTATTGAATTATTAAATAATTCACATTATAAATATTATTTTTCATATTTGAATTCACTCTATCGATATTAATGTACTGCTTAAACTCCTTGAATGTGATACATGTCTTCATCACGTTCATTCTCAAGATCTTTGACTAGTTGACTTTGTGCTCACTATTGATATCTATCTAAAAAGTATAAAAATTTACATTATAATATTATATATTTATATTATTCACTCACCATATTAAAATCTCACCATAGATCTTCAATATCATAAAATTGGCCAAGTATGGGAACTGAGTGAACTCTGTCTGAGAAGCCAACTTTGCACCTTAATAATTTTTACCACACATATCCTCATGACCTGAAACTTGGATCAAATTACATAATATCATAGGGTAATCCATAAATATATAAATATACTCTTAATAATTTCACACATTTTAATTCTAACATCGTCAATCTACTCACTCAACGTTATTTGTTAAGATGACTACTTGAATCTGCTCACTCAACCTTATCTGTCAAGATGACTACTTGAACATAAACCTTCATATTACTACTATAATTAATTATTTTCACTTAAAAAATCACTAAAATAAATAATAAAACCCCATAAGGTATCTAAAACATTTCCATGCCATCAATATCATTGATCAATTGCCTCACTAAGTCAACTACTGAAGAACCATGCAAGAATACTAAAACACATTGAAACACACTTTGTCATTGTCATTATAGAACACATGAAACCTCATAAAAATCATTTTTCACCTTTTATAAATAATTTAAAAACTTAAATATTATCCACCTTTATCATTTATGTCAAACACTAATACAAAGCTTATGCTCAGACTCTATCTCTCTCTTCAAGCACTTTCTCCCCCTTTGACACAATGATAAAGTGGGCTCAAATCCTGATCTTGTGCACCTAAAAATAATTAAAATGGAAAATAATATTAAAGGACCACCTATGATATATGATATAAATTCCCCCTAACATTGTGCATACCTCTTATTACCTTGAGCTTCTCAAACATGGTCCATGACTAAATTGTTCTTTGATCAAACTCTATTTTATGAAGACAGAACATATAAGAGCAATAAAAAATACCTTAAATCGCCTTGAAAAAATTAATAGGGACTCCCTCTCACATTATTCACACCTCTTAAATCCTATATAACTATATGAATTAGGTCCCCCTAACTCCATGCTCTATTTGAAAAGCATCTTCAACAAGTCTTCTCAATGAACTAGGTTTGCCAACAACTTTTCAAAAGTATCTATACTCAATCAATATCCTTATGAAACCAAAAATAAATATCATATCTTCATTATATAAAACTAAACAACTAAACTATACATGAATAACTATCATATGAATCTCAAAATAATTTCCCTTTATCCTTTATAAGCCAACATGGTTTAGAACCTTTGTAGAGCACTCTCATGGAACTATCTCATCAATAGAACACTATGAACTCCATGATAGACACAAATTGTCTTATAAAAAACTCTAAGACATTATTCATTATATCAGAAATATGAAAAAACATTTCCTCATATTCTATTCCAAACTTTCCTTTAGTCTTGATCATTTTGAATAATCAATTTAAGCAACAAAAAATGACAAGTTCTTACCTTCAAAACCAAAACCCATAAAGAAAAATTGAAATTAATATAAAAGTATAAACACACATTTCTTATGAAAATATAAAATTTTTAAAACTCACCATCATAACACTTTGAATTAGTTACATAAAACTCAGTGTTTCCCCTTAACCAAACACATCTTCTCATAATCTTTCTTGTCCTGCAATATCAACCAAAACTCAACTAACATCCAATATGATTCCTTTTGATAACAAGTGTCTCCTTGAAGCCTAGAGAGAGACACTCCTAACCCAAAATATCCTAGAACAATGTGAAAACATGAGTTTCCCACGACTCCTTATATTCTCTCTCCTTAGAAAACTTGAACTAATGATTCTTCTTCTTCTTGTTTTGCTTGACTAAATCAACTTGTTTATATTATTTATCACTTTCCTTTTATTCTAGGATCATATTGATAATACATGAAGATAATATAAATTCATGACATACCTTTTCATCTGAAGAAATAACCTCATCACTAGGCATTGAAAAATAATGTTCTTTGCATAAAACATGCTTAACAACAATAGTATTTTCACTTATATTGATACACACTTCATAACTAATCTTAATTATAACCTTGTTATTCTCCTTGAGATTAGTCTCTTCATTCCCAAAATGAGAAGATAATGAGTCTTATAATTATCTTCAACCTTTGTAGCATTCTCCACTTTAAAAAATAGACCACTTGGACCTGTAGACTCATTATGACTCACACTTTTCATTTTTGGTCTCCATAAGTTAACTTATCTTATTTATTTCACTCTAGGATTATGATTGAACTTATTTTGACTTGATGGCCTTTACTTGTAGAACCTAACAATGTGACCAATATTTTCATAGTTATAGCAAACCATTATTCTTAAAGTGAACTCAACTTGCCTTACCTAATTTGGATAATATATTACAATGTGTCCTATGTCATAAAAATTGAAGAACTCAACTTTTTCATTATTTTTGACTGATGATTCCACTAATTCTTCAAAATTATTCTACACTCTCTATTCCTATGACCAAATTAATTGTGAATATATAAGTGACCATTGAACTTTGTATACCTCATGACATTTGGTTATCTAATCTAATTTGACCTCATTCTACCAACATTTTCATTCCAAGACTAATTTTTGACCCTCAAGGTCTGATTATCTTTGTTCACATTAGTCTTCACCTTGTCTTGGGTTATAATATTTTTTTCTTATTTGTAACCAAATCCAGTTCTATCACTTGCAAGAATTTGATTATTCAGAATGTTATCTAGATCACTTGAGCTCTTTTCAAACATCACAAATGACTTCATCTTATTAGATGTATTTTATAACTCAAATTTCAAATGAATCATTTTCAATCACATACCTTGAAAACTCATCTTCTTTAGCTTTCAAGTTTGTAGATAGGATTTCCAATAGGCTATTTAGATGTTTGACTATACCTTTATGCTCTTTGGAGTATCCATACATTATAACCTCATACATAATTAATTTATATTAATATTAATTCATATGTAACTTCAACTTCTTGTTATTCTTATTCTCAATCTTTAGATCTTCAATGGAATTCATCAACTTAGTCACATATTCCTCCTTATCTTCTTCATAATTTGTATCACACCAAGTATACTCCTTTTCATATGAGAAACTTCCTTCCTCATCCATGTAGAGGACTTCATCTTCAATAGGACCATTATCTTCATTATCAAACTTATAATCACTTTCTTCACTCTCATCTGATGAGTTACAATCTTCATTGGTGTAAAGAATCTTCCTATCATTATACCTCTTGAATCCTTCCTTCCTCTACCTAAATGTCTTCTTTCCTTCATCTTGGTATTCATCAAGATCTTCATCATCATGCTTCTTATAATTATGAAGGAACTTATTGACAAAGTGTCTTACTTCTCCATAATTAAATCATTTGAAGGTTAGTTTACCCTTATACTTGCATGAACCTATTTTCAATTTCCTTATAAACAAAGTAATTATTTCATCTTCATCAATATAATCATAATTGACTTCCTTACCTTGAGTTATCTTCTTTATCTTCATTTCTACATTGAATGTTGCATCATTATTCTTTGGTTTGTCATCATTGACTCTCATCTCATAGGCTATGAGAGTATTATGTAGTTCATCCATCTTCATTTTTATGAGATCATGACTCTCTTCTATGGTAGAAACCTTTGAATCAAATTTGAGGGTCAGAGACCTTAATAAAATTTTCACAATAGTAGGTTATTTAAGATCCTCTCCTAGACCTATGATGATGTTCATAATCTCATAAAATATCTATAGAAATGATATTACTGAATCCTCTTCTTTCAATTTGAGACTCTAAAATTATCTTTAGTGAGTCTACAACTTGGCCAACTTGACCTTTGAATCCCCTTCATAAATGATCTATAATTTATCTCATATTTATTTTTTAGATTTATAATGGATTACCTTGGATTACTTAGTCTCTAAAATACCACAAGTGATGTCATTCATTTCATTATAATTTATCTTACATAGCTTCTTATCAGATGCACTAGTTGGAGGGGTTGAGGGGGCTTAATATCCATCTATAATAGATTGCCAAATGTCAAATGTTATTGACATGATGTAGGTATTCATCCTTTCTCTCCAAAAACAATAATTTGACCAATTTAACATTAGTGAATTATTATTTGTAAAACCTCCTTGTGTTTGATGACTACCCATATTATACCTTGGATCACCTTTAAGTGGTTAAACTTGCACAGAAGGTCCTACTCTAATACCAATTATTAGAGGTACAATCATTAAAAGGTGGGGTGTAAATTAGTGATGATAGATATTCAATCCAATTACAAAACCCATAAAAACTTAACCATTTAACACATAAAATCATGAATCATAAACATAATTCATAACAATGAACATGGAATTTAAAACAAGATCAAACATAAAACATATGATATATGTGGTAAACCCTATTGGGAGTTAAAACACACTGAACCCTATAATATTGAATACAATATTATAATAAAAAGATACAAAATTTATACCAAAACTAATTTATCAAGTAAAATCCATCCCTTATTTTAGTGAGACACCAATCCCACCAAGAGTTACTACCCCTGTCTAGTTGAGCACCCGCAATAACTAGACCTTTAACAAGCTTTATATTGTAAAGAGGAACCAATACATTAGAAAAATAAACACACATTTAGAATATATAATATTAAACACCTTTTAATACTCTTTAATTTATGATGACAAACTTTGTCTGCACTCTTCACCTCTAATCTCTCTCAAGCTGCCTCTAGGACTAACTCACTCAAATTGCCTCTTCTAGGATCATTAGGTCCAATGACCTATGTATCCTCCATATATGAACTTGATTAGATAAATATTATTGATTATATTTTATATTTTATGGTCCTAAATTACATGTACATTATCTTTCCAAGGTTTCTCCTTTGCTTGACTCCACACAACCTCAACTAGCATAATTAGTCCAATTAGACCTTGTACTTATACCACTCTCTTCCTTTAAACCATATTGGTTAGCAAAGATTATTTACATCTTTTAAACACAATTAAAATAGGTACATACAAATTTTACATGTAATAAACACACTCTTCATAGGTAGGTCATTACCTCATTATCACCAAACCAACATTAGGTCTTGGTGAGACCTAAAACAATTAGGCCTTCATACTCACACATTACATGTGAGATGACTTGGACAACCTTGACCCTTTAAAAATTATTAAAAAACATAAAAAAATATATAAAATACACCCTTTATAACTCCCTCATCTTTCCATTCTACTTGGAACACCAACTCAATACTTGAACCAACCCATTAGGTCTCCTTTCTCTTAAGGTCTTCATACATAGAAAACATAGTCTTAAAATTATATAGATAAACTCAATTATTTCACATATAAATATGATTATATAACATGGGTGAAACATTTTTGACCTATAAATCACCTCCATTTAATTTATACACTTCAACATAAGCTCTAATCACTAAAAACAACTCTCTCAAAATGACCACTTAGGCTAGTCACACAGAGTCAAAATATAGTTATGCTATTTTGACTCTCCATATCTGATTAGGGTCATTTAATTACATAAAATACTTTATAATAAGCCTTATATACTTATATAAAATCTAAATACTCATTTTATTCTTCAATTATACTTATAACACCTTCAACTCACTCCTACAACATTGTCACTCAATCTGCTAGTGCATTCAACAAACATAGTCGAATTCTATGTAATTTTTCACACTGAATATGGATTGGTCAAACATAAAAAATAAAAATAAATGGTTTTAATTGAGTATAAAACACTATTAAATAGTTATTATATATTTAAATATCAAATTACCATCAATAAATCTTCAATTACCCTTCTCAAGTTACTTGTAGAACATGGTCAAACACAGTCAACATTGGAGCTCAATATCTTTTATTATACAAATATTCAAACTTTATAACCAATGTATTTGGATGAGAATTGAATTAATATTAAAATTATCATTTTAAATCATTCATAAAATCATCCTATATCAAAAGATATAAGCAAAATACTAAGCATTTATTTATCTTTTTGCTAATTCAAATGCCAACGGTCACTTGTTAATGTAAAATCATCTAAAAACACGTGTATTCATCTCATTTCCTCAAATATATTTATAAAATTCAATATATTTACCTCCTTTAAATCTTCCTAACTTTAAATTTCATCTCTCATCATTGATCTTAGATCCTTTCTTCTGAGATCAAGCTAGTTGGCAGTCTTGTATGCCTCTATGTACCCTATAGTCAGTCTCCAATGAAATTATACTACTTGGCATCCCCAAATTATTGATAATAATTATATTGAATTATTTACTAATTTTCACCATTTATCTTCCTCTTCATATTTGAACACACACCGTTAATCTTGATTTACTACTCAAAGTCTATGAATGTGATACATGTCTTCATCACATTCATTCTCAATATCTTTGACTAATTGACTTTGTGCTTGTTGTTGATCTCTATCTGACAAGTATAAAACTTGATATTATATATTTATCTAGTCATATTCATCTCCTGATTAAACACTCATTTTAGATCTTTGATATCATAAAATTGGCTAAGTATGGGAACTTAGTGATCTTTGTCTATGAAGCCAACTTTGCACCTTAATAGCTTTTGCCACACATATCTTCATGACCTAAAACTTGGATCACATGATCTCATATAATAGGTTAATCCATATATATATCAATTTTATCTTAAAACCTTCACATGTGTAAATTATTATGTCATCAATCTTCTCACTCAACATTATCTATCAAGATGACATCTTGTATCTACTCACTTAGCCTTATCTATCAAGATGATTACTTCAAGCTATACATTTATATGATTGATATGATGAATTATTTCCACTTACACAATCAATAAAATAAATTATAACACCCCATAATGTCTCTATAACATGTCCATACCATCAATTACCTCACTAATTCAACCATTAAAGAACCATGCAAGAACAATGAAGCACATTGAAGCACACTTTGTCATTATCATTATATCACACATGACACCTCATCAACATCCTTGGTAACCTTGGAGACATCATTAAAAAACCTCCAAAAATTATATATAATATCGGTATGAAACATGTGAACTTGTAATTAGATGTAATATTTGAGGTCACCCAAAAATAGGTCAGTTAGATTTTCCTTAGTGATGTCTACCACATATAAGTAGAGATTCTAAAATTGATGAATGTATTCCTTGATAATCCTAGTTTGGAAAAACTTGGATAGAAAACTAAGTTAGTTTTAATATACATTATTTTTATAGTGGAGTTTTAACTCCTTAGAAAATACTAACCATGAAACTGGGACACCCCACTTTTTTGAGCACACAACCAATGATTGTTAAGTTTCACAAGGTAAAAAAATTAAAGACTTATTGTTTTTATAATATAAAAAATGTTTATTTTTTTGGTAAAAAACCCCATGAACAAAACTACTATGAATAAAAAATTTAATTCTTCCTAGATCACAAGTTATTTTTTTTTTTTGCCTTCTCATGCTCAACATATTATTTTCAAAAAACACTGTGCCACAAAAACTTACCTAAATCAAAGCTTTGATACAAATTGTAAGGAAATTACTTAGATGATTCACAACATTGAAATTATATATTATATAATTAAGAGTAGAATAAGTATATCCACAATAATAATTGGTGAAAGAGTAGAATAATTAAATATTTTGATCAAGCCACTTTGAGAGGGAAACCTACAAAACTATGTAAGAAGAAAAAAAATCATAATATGATTATAAAATACTAACCACTACCTCCTATATATACTCTACTTACCCATGGTTATTCCATAGATTGACCATATTAAGAACATTAACAAATGTAACATGATAATATGAAGGTGTGTATGACACAAGTTAAACCACACATATCCCTAAACACACTATAGGCTAAGGGCATATTAGAGATATATTTATTTACTATCATGGACACAACAATATTCTCTTTGTTTTATCTTTCATTATTAATTCATGGATACATTTTCTCAAGCCTTCCTCCTTGTCAAGACCTTTATTTTTAGTTGGAATTTTGGGCAAAGATTTCACTACCTTATCCTAAATTAGGCCACCTTTTTTTCCCTTCATGATACCTATTTTAATTTTTTTAATACTCTTATGATGGTTAATGCTATGCACATGGGTCTCTATTACCCCTTTCTCATTCTTAGGAGGACTAGTTTTTCCTTATTAGTTTGAGGGCTAACCCCTATAATTATACTAGTCACCCAATCCTTTCTAAATTTCTTATCCTCACCCTTTAGTGTATTCCAATATTAAATCTATATTATGATACTTACATGATGTTATAGCTTATCCTCTAAATCCATCAGTTTCATATTAAAATTTAAATGAAGGCCTAAGGTGTCTTTCCTCTCATTATTCTCCTTAACTTCTTTCAAAGGAGACTAAGAAGTCTTCCTCCAAATATTCCTTTTATGTTTTTAACACATTTCTCTTTTTGAATCTTACAAGCTTTAACTTTTCATTTTATATATTTGGCCCCAAGTATAATCTCCACTAAGTGAGTGCTTTCATAATGTTATTTTTTTCAAGTTTTTAGAAGATTATTGACTTTCATATTTAATTTACTTAGACTTCTCAAGGTCCTCCTCATAATCTTCCATAATCTATTTGTCTATGTGATACAATTCCTCCCCTCTCTATAATTTCCCTCTCTTTGTGATGATAAAAATTAGATGTTGGTGTATGAGATCACTTTTATAATTTGATTTATATGTAATCACCATGATTTTGAATGATTTAAATAGGAAATATAGAAAAATAATTTTGTCTCATTTAAAGTGATTCATGAGAATAAAATGGTGAGATAATAGGACATGAAAAAAACCTTATAAAATTATATATTTCATGATATATAAGTATATGTCTAGCCAATACTTCAATTTTTTCATCCTTGGGAAGCCTTTTTTCTCAATAATTATGTCCACTTTAGAATTGAAGAATTTATTCACAATCTCTTATTTTTTGTGTTTATCCTTAAATTCTTTGGTACATAAATTTATAAATGATAGAATAAGATGGTATGAATAAGTGTTATAAATATGTTTATGAGGAAATATCAGTCCTATCTAAGGTTTTGCACTGTAACTCAAAATATTAAGACAAGAGTCATGGTAAGGTGGATATTTTTGAGAAATATTGGTCTTATCCAAGGTCTTATAATTCAAGTCACCAAGGGGATGCCAAAAGGTAGAAGTAAAAAAATGTGATTAAGGAAATGATTAACTATAAGTTAACATATTTTTATAGCTTTCATCCCATAACAAAATTCTTGCTATTGACAACCTAGAAAAAAAGGGGATGAACATCCCCAAATGGTTTTTTCTTTGTAATTCAGTGCTAGAATTCATGAATCATCTATTCCTTGATTATCCATTTGGGGCCTAAGCCTATAATCTCTTCCTTTAGTGGTTTAATTTATCTTGGGTCAATACTTAATCATTTATAGACCTCATCATCTAATGGAAATACCCTAGAATCTCCCTTGTTTGGTCTTCCTGTAGTTTATAACCCTTCCCTACTTTTTTTTAGCTCATTTGGTCTAAACATAATGCCTAAATCTTAGCCATAAAAGGTCCAACCCCTTGAGTTCTTTCTATATACTCAAATATTCTATCATGGATAATTGGTAGGTGGTAATACCTAATTATAAATTGGGAACTTTAGAGGATGATCAATTTATCCTTAATAAGTGGAATCTCATACCCCATCCCATCAAGCCTACTCCAAACAGGAGTATCAAAAAATGGAAACACCTCCCTAAGAGGTGGATGAAGATAATTTTTGAAAGAGAATCTAAAGGAAATCTTGGTAAGGTAGGAGGTAGTGGTGTCATTAGGGATGAACTGGGAATTATAATTTTTCCTATGTGGTGTTCAAGGGAATCTAATCAAACCATGTTACTGAGGACAAATCTACCCTCCTGGGCATCCAATTGGAAATATATATAAACATAACTAAAATTTATATATAAGGGAACTTGATCAACATCCTAAATGCCTTATTAGGAAAGGTTCAACCAATATAATCATCCAAATCATAGATAATTCTAGATGTCTCCTTCATTCAACTAAGTATACAATCTCCCACATATTTTGAAAAGGCAACATTGTGGAAAAAAATCCTAAAAAAAATGGGCATACTCAACTCAAAACACTTCACATGGATTGAATCCCTCAACATCCCATACCATATCCACCCCTTGATGAATAATTATTCAAAATTCCAAGCTCATCAAGCTTACAATGGGGACACACATGAGAGAAACAAACATGATTATAAAAATATTTAAAATATTTGTGTCATAATAATTACACCAAAATTGAATCAAATGGTGATATGCATCACTTAAATAAGCCTACTAGCAATGGCTATGGAATAAAACAAAATACTAGAATTTTGAACTATTACTTGGCCCATTACAACCCTTAATGTATAAGCAGAAGGAAGACCAGTAACATGGGAGGAGATCAAGATTGTTGTGAGTAAATTTCCTATGCATAAGTATAATATAACAAAAAATTTTGGAGAAAGTTTCAAAAGGGTGGACTCATAGAGTTTATGATTATGATTGAAGGGCATGATGAGATTCTAACTAGAGATTTCATGGTGGGCTAGAAATAATGTCATGTGGTCTTCAAAGAAGTCACTATGTAAGTTTCAAAGGAGATCATTAGGGATGTTACCAGCATTAATTATGAGATAATGAAGGCCTTCGAAGATAAGTGTTAGAAATAGGATCTCATGAAATACTTCTTTGAGATGGACAATGTCTACCAAATAGACAAGAAGGGATTTTGAACAACTAGCCTTCTTCAGAGATGGATAGGCATCTACTTATAGGTAATGCACTAATTGAATTTAGAAGGAAAGTTCACCCATATATTTTCACACCATTTCTTGATGCTAAACCACTTTAAAATTAATTATATTAGTTTTCCATATTACCTCCTTATGTCACTAGAATCCATAGTCCTATCCTTTCAAGAAAAGCCCACTACTGACATAATCCACCAAGGATTAATTCTCCTTCTAATTAAAATATAAACACCTATGAAAATCTAAGAAAACTATTTAGTGTAAAGGAATAAAGAGAATAACTTTGATAAGGATATACTATCTAAGGTAATAAAGAGTGAGTCCTCTACTTTCACTATTTCACCCACGAGAGGGATAAGAATGATAAAATAAAATCTTGTGATCCTTCTACCCTATAGAAGAGCTCAGGTAAGAAAGTCAACAAAATTCTATAGCTATGATAAGATGTAAAAAACCCTAACTTCAAAATCCATGAACTAAATGTGGTAGAGGTTTTGATGAGGGATGATGATTTGGCCTAACTTTTGGAGGGTTATAGGAAGAATTTGGCAAAGTTCCATGATAATCTATAGAAATTGGGTAGGTAGATGGTATCATTTATGGAATAATGGAACAATCTTAAATATGAAGTTAATGAGCTAAGGGAAGGGATGGGATAAAAAAATAGGTAGAAGGAGGTAAGTTAGAGGGAACCCAAAAAGGAAAATAAATTATCACCATCACCTTGATGTTATACAACAAAAATAAAGGAAAAATCATGGCTGAGAAGTCAAGGCTTAGAAGAGCAAGTCAAAAACATGGTGAAAGGATAGGGAATTAAAACCATAGTGATGATAAGTAGTAGGGTAAAGAAGAAGATAGGTGGCAACATGAAGGAGACTCAATCCAAGGAAATATAAAAGGTGGCTTTGGTTTTAGGGATTTCTTAGTCCTTTTTATTGAAACTGTGGTGACTTTTTACATTTTATAGGGCATAGTAGCCTTATTTAATTTTGTATTATCTATACTTTTTCTTTCTAAATAGTGGTTTTTAGGTCCCTATAAAACCTAAGTTTAACCTATCAAATAAAATATATAAGTGATATATATCAAGGGTAATACTAGGTATAATAGTATGTGAAGGAGTGTGAGGTTCCACGTGGGTGATGTGGAAATATTTAAAAATGTTGATACACATTAGATAAGTATGCAAGTGTAATTTTTTTGACATAAAGGACTTAATACACTTCAACTAGAAAACACAAATCTTAGGATAACAAGTGAACTATATAGATCATCCCATGACAGGATTTTTATGCTTAAATATTAAAATGGTCCTAACTTCACAAAAATTGTACCCTACTCCTTAGGACATCTTATAATTATATTAGTCTACTACAAAGATTGGGTACTTATGTGATAAAGTAAGTGGCATTATATATTATATGATAATGAGACATCCTACCCTAGTCTACTATCCTAATACACCTGAATAAACTTTAATTTTATTATGAGACAAATTATGGAATTTGAAATTTGACTAGAATATGAGATGTGCTAAATGAAGATCACATCTTTTTGGTGTGATCAAACTTTTTAAGATTTTATTTTTCTTGTTTATCATTTCTTTTTGTTTCTTTTATGATATGGATTTTTAATTATTTATGGATTTTTTTATTCCTCGATATTTATTTGGATAACCAATCATGAGTGAAATAAGTGAAAAACACAAGAGAGCTTACAATTGGTTACTAGAGAAGAGTACCAAGGACCATGGTATCAAAAATTTCCTAGACTTGCCCACAAGTAATTGTGCACTCTTAAAAATTGACCTATGTAAGCCTCAAATGAAGGTAAGTTAAAAATGGAAGATGAAGATCATCATAGAATATATTTTCATGTAATAAGTGATATAATGATTGGTTTCCTCACATTTAATCACAAGGATGTAAGGTAGTTTAGCAAAAGTGGCATGGGATATGTTTAATGTATCCAAGTCACTATTAGGTTATATTATATTTAAAAATATCTAGAATAATTACTTATGAAATTAGTGATCATACCAAAAAGAGGGGGAATAAAGATATGTATTGAAATTATCACCAAGAAATGAAAGAAAAATACAATAAAATAAGAATCGAAGGTGCTACCCAAGTTTTTTTTTTTTTTTTAAAGGTTGAAATTAAGTGAGATGAATGAAGCAATAACATAAATTAAAAAAATAAAGCAAATGAAAAAAAATTAAGTGCTGAAAATGAAATATAACCATGTAATAAGTGGGTAGCTGAAGGATAATGGGGGACAAAGGGGGGATTAAAGTGACACTTTTTTTTATTCTTTTGAAAATAATCGTAATTTAAATTGCAAAGAGTTTTAGAGACACTTGGAAAAATAATTTGACAATAATGTATGGATATGAATTGTGGAATTCTAAATTTAGTTTCTAAATATATAATTTTTTCAATACCCATATGATAAAACTATATTAAATTGATGTATTTATGACAATGGCTTGACACTTTTTAGTGAAAAGATAAGGATAATGTATGTGTAAAGATAAATGATTTTTTATATGAAATTTCATATATTGATGGATGAAATGTTTAAGATTATTCAGGATATTTTTTATTAATTTTTTTAATAAATAAATATATTTTTAAATAATTTTACATGTCAAGATAACTAGAAAATTGTAACTTCAAGTGTAAGAACACAATTTTTTTTAGCTTAACTTCATGATTTATTTATTAAAGTATAGTCAAAAATGCATATATTGGTTATGTATAAGTTTTATAAACTTTTTATTAATTGTCAAAAAGTTATAAAGGTATTTGTAATGATATGTATAAAGTCCATAATGATTTATGTTGTGTATAAATTATGTAATAAGTAAAAAAAATAGTTTAACATTAAAACCATTATATATTAAAAAGCTACACTTTCCCCTCCACAAACCCATATAACATTTTTTTAAAAACAATAAATTCTAGATGATCATATCTGTTGACAAAGATTAAAATACTATTAAATTTCCTAAAAATTATGTGGGCCTCTCAATGAATTTTTTTAGTCTAGGTTAGGACCTACCTAAGCCTAAACTTGAATCACTTTTGGATGGAAAGTAGAAAATTAAAAATAAAGAATTATTTAAAGGGAATACACCATTTAACAAAGGGTATACGCCCTTTGGAATGCATTATTTTGGATGGAATGAAAAATTTGAATCATAGGGCTTAAAACTTGTGTTAAAATAAATATTACCTATACATTACAAATGTAATATGACCTTTAGCAAAGGGATTACACCATTTGTGTTACAAATTTTTTTGTGATTATTTGAGTTACCAAATATTTAATAAATTTTCATTTAATTTAATTTACATTTTATATTCTTATACTTTAAATTTATTTTAATAGATATACAAAATTAGGGACAATCTAAATCTTCTAAAATGAATTCTATAGATTTAGGTGTTATCATTTAGAAGTTTTTAAATATATATATATATATATATATATATAATGATCAATACTTAGTTTTCATAATTTCAATATTGGAAGATATAATGAAAAAAAAGTTTCAAATCATGTTTTAGATTACGGTAAAAGTAGGTCTTGAAGGGACCCCAAAACCCTTTAATAGGAACAAAAAAGATAAAACATTAACAGCCACCAGGATAGGCAGTCCTGAAGCCTACTGAAGATCAACATCAAAATCAAGTTTTACAGGGACCTGAAACCACAAACATAGTCCACTAAAAGTACCCAGGTTTTACAAGGACCTGGAACCTCAAATAAAGTTTAAGAACAAGAACCAAGAAATAGGATAAAAAACTAGAACCAGTTACAACAACTAGCAAAAAGGACCTAAATAGGAACAAAACCAACAAAGAAGACGCTAGGCTTCTATTGTAATTCCATGATCATCTTGACAACCTCCCTCCCAATCGTAGCAGTATCCTGAATGGAATTAGCAATCGAAGTAGCAGTAGCTTGCAAGGATTTCTTCCTCAAACTCTACCTTTTCCTCTTACTTGGACCCTCCAAATATATTATTTCTTCATTTTCTCTTTTACCAAGGTTAGCTGCAGTAGCACAGATGCTTGATGTTACCTGCTCCATCTTTGTTCTACTTTCCTTAATAAGCATTCTAAGATTATGCTCATAATCTTTAAGTTTTTTTGGGATATCTCTCATTTTCCCCTCTAAATGGTTGATTATGGTCTGATCAACATCTTGATTGTGTTGCATTGTTTCCACTTTCTTCTTTAGCCCCATTATTTCATTATAGATCCAAGAATCAACTTGGAGAATAGAGTCAGCTTTAAACTTGGTAGAATGTAGGAAGGAAAGCTTGGTTTCCCTCTACAGAGATTCACAAGTTCCTTCTAAAATATCATGTGGAGGGGAATCAACCTTTTCAATATGTTCCTCCCTATCCATCTATTCCTCCTCTTTAGTCTCAATAGGGTCTTCATGCTGAACAGGGTCTTCCTTTTCTTGTCCCCCAATTTTCATAACAGGAGTAGAAACCAAAACCATATGATCCTCCTTTCTCATAGAGACTAGATCATCAATTAAAATATCTTTGTCTTTGACACCTCCCCTAGACACAATATGATTATCCTCATTGTCAGAATTACTCTATTCTGAGTTTCCCTCAGTTGTATCCCCTTCATTCCCTTTCTCAATTTTTCCTTTAGTTTTCGGATAACCTTCCAAATTGGAGCTGAACTCCCCAACATCCATCCCTTCCTCTTTCTTCATGACATCCTTCTTAGAAATTTTAGTACTCTCTAACTCAAAATCCTCTTCTACAATATGTTTTTGAGAACTAGAGGGTTCTGGTTTTTCCTTTTCTATCCCTTTAACATTCTCATCCTTCTTACACTTTTTGGACTGAGAACCCTTATGTTTATCATAATAAGGAGTAAAAGCTATGGATTTATTTTTATAAAAACCATCTATGAGAAGTATCAGACCTTCATGTAAAATGGGGTGAGACTCCTTCTTTCTATGGGCATACAAGATTTGAAGCAACGAAAAATGCAAATAGAAAGGGAAAGAAATTCTATCCTTGTGATTGAAGTGGTTGAGAAAAACAAAATGAAAATTTTGAACTCTTTTGTTCCTACCATCAAGGATAAATTACTCACAAATACAACATAGCACATCTCACCAAATTCCTTTTATCTGATCCACATCAAAGAAGTCTCCATTCTTTTCCAATTGCTTCTCCTTTGCATCCATCTTCAGAATTTTTTTATAGGCCACATTGAAGATACTAGTCTATTTGGAGAACTTAATACCACCCATTGGAAGCCCCGTGACCTCAGCAATGAATTCCTCAGTAAGCTTCACAGTGACTCCATGGAGAGTAACTCTGTCATCAACCCAATTTTTATAGAAGGTGATAGTGATGTGGGGTTTAAAGCCATGCAAATGCTCTAGATAACTGACCACCTTCCCTTTCTATAGAATCTTCCAAACATCCTATCTAGCCTTCCATTCATCACATTTTTTTGGCTCTTGCTTCTGTGGTTCACCCCTCATATTACCCAGAAGCACCCAAACACAGAAGGCAGAAAGGTTGAAATGGAACCAATTATTTGTGCCTTGAAATGGAGTTCACCTATTTGATGATACATGTGGTAACCACGTGACATTCTCTAGAATGTACCTCCTCAGGGAAATTAATCTAACAACCATAAGGCCACTCCACCAAAACATTAACATCATGATTAGGTGGGCAATTTGAACATCATGATTAGCTATCCAGTCAGTGACCCCATTGGCCTCTCGATATGTATGGGGTATGGCCACTTTTTCAAATTTTTGAATTAAGGCTTTGATTTCCATAACCGTAGCCTCAATAAACCATGAGATTGAATTTTTATTATTGAGGATGTTAATAATATTCAAAGAATCACCTTCCAACCATAATTTGGAATACCCCAAATCAATAGCTAATTTAATAGTGTAGAGGGCTACAATAGCTTCAGCAATATGGCTATTTGAATTACCAATTGGGATAACAATAACATCAATTACATTTCCCACATGATCTCTCAATACCCCTCCACATCCCACTCTTCTTGAATTTCCCTTAGCTACTCCATCAAAGTTCCCTTTGATCCATCCATTAGGAGGAACAAACCATTTCATGATCGATCTTGGATTATTATTTTTCAAATTAGACCCTTCAGATCATAAAGGGTTATCAAATTGGAAGGTTTGATCAGAATCCCTCTAGGATTTAAAGTTCTCCTTGATGGCTCTAATGATATTCTGACCAAGCACCCATCTTGGAAGTTCTTTACTCCTAAATATTCTATTGTTTCTTTCTTTCCAAATACCCCACCAGAGAAGAGGGAGAGTGAGTTTCCATAGAAAATGAGCATCAGGATCCTTAGAGGGGCAATACCAGCATTTAAACGAGAGTTCCACATTATTTTGATGGACCCATGTTATACCCCATAAATTAAGAATCTCAGTCCAAACTTGCTGGGTGTAAGAGCAATTCAAAAACATATGGTCTCTATCTTCAAATCCATTTTTTCATAAAATACATCTATTAACCACATTTATACCTCTTTTTTGCAAGTTGTCAAGGGTCAAAATTTTATTTTTAAAGCAAAGTCCAAAAGAAAATATTAATTTTGGGGGTGAGTCCCTTAATCTAGGTATGAGACCAAAAAGGTTGATTACCCTTTTCCTTTGAAGCAAAGATTGTAGAGACTTTAAATTGGCCACTAGGGTCATCATGCCAAATAATCTTATCCTCAAGATAAGGATAAAGAGAGATAGCATTGAGAGATAATTGGATGTTACTGAAGCCTTGATCAACATCAGTTAAATTCACCCAGGAATCATTCTGCCAATAATGACTAACTAATATGCCATATCTCTGCTTGCATCAGTTAACTAAATCCTTATCATGAAAATCTCCAATCAAGGGATGATCCTTTAACTAGACATCATCCCAAAATTTCACCTTAAGCCCATTACCAATTTTCCAAGAACATCCTTTTCCTAAAATTTTCTTGGTCCCCTGAACAGCCCCCCATATGGAAGAGGGATGAATAACATCAAGAGAAGAGAAGAAATCAGGAAGGGATTTAGCATTGAAGAGGTACTTATGTTTCCATATGGTACTCCACTCTTTGTTGTCATGGTAAACTCTCCATCTAAGTTTGGCTAAAAGAGCTTTGTTCATACTTCTGATTTTCCTGATCCCTAATCCCCCTTCACTGAGAGGTTTTCAAACATGATCCCAAGCAATTAAAGGCATTCTCCTTTTTTCCTCAGTACCAATACATATAAAATTTATTTGAATTTTTTCAATAGACTCAACAAATTTAATAGGAATTTTAAAGAGACTTAAAGCATAAGTAGGTATGCTTGGAAGACAAGCTTTGAGAAGAGTTAACTTACTTGCCTATCTTATAAGATTTCCTTTCCATCCCACAAGTCTCTTACTGAATTTATTAATAAGATTTTCCCAAAAGGCATCAGGGACCTTCAGGCCAAGAGGAAGACCCAAGTAAGAAGAGGGGAGAGATCCTATAGAACATCCAAGGATTTTAGTAATTTTATTTTGCCTCTAGATAGGGGTGTTGATAAAGAACACAACACTTTTATTCCAATTAACCAATTGACCAGAGGTAGAAGAATATAAGTTAATAGCTTCCTTCAAATTTCTAGCTTCCTTGACTTTAGCCTTACCCATAAATATGGTATCATCAACAAATTGTCCATGAGAACAGATTAGAGGATGGGAAGAAGGTTTTAATCCCTTAAATAAACCTCTATGGACCAAGTCTCAAATATTTCTCCCCAAGAAATTAGCCATAATAACAAAAAGGATGGGGGATAAAGGATCACCTTGTCTCAATCCCCGAGAGGGATAAAAAAAATGAGATGAACTTCCATTAACCAGAACAGCAATAGAGGAGGTAGAAATCAATTTATGAATAATACCAACAAGCTTTTGGTCAAAGCCAAAAGCTAATAGACTATTTCAGAGGAATGACCAATCAACTCTGTCATAAGCCTTAGCTATGTCAACTTTCATAATGAACCCCTGGTTGTTAGAACAAGATAAGGAATGAATATTCTCATGAGCAAAGATGATGGAGTTAAGGATTTGTCTACCTAGGATGAAGCCATTTTGTTGATCATCAATAATCAAAGGAATCACTTGAATAAGTCTGGAAGTAAGAACTTTGGAAATAATTTTATAGAAAGAATTACAAAGTCTGATCGGTCTAAACTAATCAGGAGAATCAGCACTAATTTTCTTAGGAATCAGGCACAGAAAGGTGGAGTTGACTTCCATAAGCATCTGTTTAGCTCCATAGAATTCCTTCACAGCATCACATACATCTTTACCAACAAATTTCCAAAGTTTTTGGAAGAAAAACATGGGGAAACCATTAGGACCAGGAGCTTTATCTCCTCCCAGAGAATAAACAGCTTTGAAAATTTCATCATCATTAGGAATTGAGCTTAACATTTTATTTTGTTCCTTCAAAACCAGAGGTGGAATCACTCTAAGGATTTCAGCTTGAATATCCAAATTGATGTTAGGATCAGCCTTCATTAGAGAAGAGAAAAAAGTCTCCATTTCATCCATGATGGCCTTTTCCTCTGTAATCTTCAAATCTCCCTTTTTAAAGTGTGATATGTGAATTTTGGCTCTATGCTTAAGAGTGGATAGATGGAAATTTTTTGTGTTTTTATCTCCTTCACTCAACCATAACAACCTTGATCTTTGTCTCTAATAGATTTCTTCTTTAGTGATGATGTCATGATATTGAGCCAACTTTTCATTTTCTTCAATGAGGAGGTCAGGAGTATATCCTTCCTTCTGAATTTTTACCTGTGTTTTTAGAATATCCTCCTTAATAGCATTTTGTTCTCAAATATATTCCCAAAGCTATTCTTATTCCATATTTTAACTTCCCTTTTAATATTTTTGAGCTTAGAAGCACCTCTAAAGAGGGCCATGCCTTTAATATCAATACTCCACCATTATTCCAATTTACTTTCAAACTGTGGGTGTTGCATCCACATCTTCTCAAATATAAAAGGAAAATTCTTCTTAAGATTAATTTTAGCAGCAGTGAAAATGAGGGGAAAATGATCTGATCCAATTTTCTGGTAGGCTTCCAATTTACAGATGAATTCTTTAGTCTAATCAGGAGAAATAAGAGCACGATCAAGGCTAGCCTAAATACATTCATTACCAACTCTCTTGTTACTCCAAGTAAACTGAATTCCTTGGAGGTCCATATCTATTAAACCTTATTTATTTATAAACTTTAGTAAATCCAATCTTCCTTCTAGTTGGGTAGCATTACCTCACATTTTCTCATGATCATAGAGAGGCACATTGAAGTCTCCCATTATAATCCATCATCCAGAATAATCCTTACTTTTAAAATTGGAAACAGACTCCTAGACCTTTTTCCTTAGGTTCTTAATGTTGGGAGCATAAATATTTACAATATACCAACCCTCCTTCTAGTCAACACTAGTAATTTTGGCTATCATAAGATATTTACTAGCAATCATTATAGTTATAGAATAATAATTCTTCTTCCATAACATCAGAGTTCCCCCTGATGCACCTTCTGAACTACTGGCATTTATAGAATAATTTTTAAAATCTTTAATCTGTTTCACTTTCTCTTTATTCATCTTAGTTTCTTGTAGCAAGAGAAAATTAGGCTTTTGTTCTCTAAAAAAATTCCTAACAATATCCAGTTTATGAATACTATTTAGCCCCCTAATATTCTAAGTAATGATTTTCATATCTATTTTTTAGGGGTAAAATCTAGAATAGTTGCCTGCCTACCATCAACAATATTTTGCATACTTTCTATCTCTCTAGTTTTGTTAGTGGATCTTCTTCCAAGTTTGTCCAGAGAACCAACATCTAGTTTCACCTTAGAATGCTATTCAACTATTTTTCCAGATTTATTCAGAGTAGAAGCAAGAATTTTTTCTTTAGTTTGTTGATCTATTTTGTTGCTTCTAGTTTCTACCCCCTTAGTATTGATCTTTTTTCAGCCCTTTTTCTTTGGTTTAGTTTTTGCTTTGAGTTTTCTCCATTATATTTCACAACTTCTAGGGGAGGAAGCTCATCCAAAGGAAAGTCATTATCAGCCTGAGATAACACCTGGATCTCCCTAGATTGAGAAAAAAGAAGATCTCCCTCCTCTGATTTATTTTTGGCTTCAACTAAGATTTCACCTTCCTCTAGCACAATTTTGTCATCTACATCTCTCCATCGATCTTCTATCCTTTGATAGACAATGATTTGTTTTGATAGATCTGACAGATCATCTATTCTTTGTTTAGGTATTATGGACTCTGATTGCAAACCATGTCCTTTTTGAGAATTTACTTTCTCAAAAGAAAGCTCTTTATTCGCCTCAGCCTGTAGAGCATTCAAATCTTCAAAATAAGGCTCTTTATCTGACTCAGCATGTGGAACTTTAGAATCTTCATTATTATTTTGTTCTTAGCGATGGTCTTCTTTGGGTTTCCATACTTTCTTTTGCTGGACCTTGATCCTTTTCCCATCCAAAACACTACTGGGATGAATTTTACTTTTGGAGGGACAATTTTTAACCAGATGCCCCTATTTCTTACAAGCATAGCAAGAGTTGGGCAAATATTCAAAAAAAAAATCTTGAGTTTTTTACCAAGCTTGGATATTAATTCCACCTTTTCTAGGAGATGATTAAAATATGCCACTTTAACATAAGTCTAGCACTTTGGAATTTGGTTCTAGAAGCCGTAGCATTATCCAATGCCACAAGTTCACCAAAAGAACTAGAAATTCCTTTAAAAATGTCCTCATGCCAAAATTATAAAGGGAGACCAAGAAGTCTAGCCCAAATGGGAGTGGTTAAGAAAAAATACTCTGAGAGATCCATGTTAGGCTCCCATTTTTTAATAGTGAGAGAGCATTTACCAAAATACCATGGTCCTCCACTAAGAACCATATTCATGTCTTCCTTACAGTTGAAGATAAATGAGAACAAACCATTTGACATTGGTGCAATATCTACCTCTCCTCAAATAACCCAATTCCTTTTAACCATTTTTCTAAGAGATTCTAGATCTGGTCTTGCTCCTAAAAATTTTCCCACTAGGGTGAGATCCATGGAAGACACAAAAAAATCAACTAAAGGATCTGGAATAAAAACTTGAAACTCACCTTTCTCCTAGCAAGACTTAGCAGCCACCGGTAGGAAAAGAGATTTTCCAGTAGGTTTCCTACCAAATAGAGATGACCAATTTATTTTTGAGAACCCTAATTTCATCCCTTCTGAGGGTTTTTCCTTATTAAAATCATCATTCTCTTTCTCCTTTTTGAGATCCTGCCCCACCACAAGATCCAATGGGGGGCCACAGACCCCACAAAAAGGATCATATACGCATGAATAATTTCCATTATCCACATTAGCCAAATATTCTAACTCAACATTATTTTCAACAACCCCTTCAGTTCCTCCAGGGTCTGTACCTCCTGCCAGATTCTCCCCAACCAGTTTCCCGCCTACCTGAGAACCATCTAATTCAAATTCTAAAAGAGTGCCCATGTATGCTATTCATTGATATAAGTTTCAAATCATGTTACATATGTAATACACACACACACACACACAAGCGTGCGCGCGCGCGCACACACACACACACACACACACACACACACACACACACACACACACACACACACACACACACACACACACACACACACACACACACACACACGCACGCACGCACGCACACACACACACACACACACACACACACACCATTTAGTATTCCCTACCTACTTTACCTAATTGATTATGCCCTACTTTATTGAAACCCAATCCATATCTTTATCTTGAGTATGCCCTACCTAAATAGTTGAGCCATATATTGATATTGATTATTCCCTACTTACCTTATTATACTTGAGTATGTCCTACCTACTTTACATAATTAATTATTCCTTACCTACCTACCCTTATTTCAATACCTACTTGAATATGCCTTATGAAATTGAATACCTAATCCATATCTTGATCTTGAATACCTATATCTAATACTAATTGTATCAATTTTACTTGAGCTGGATCTTAAATACTTGATACTTGATTTAATACTTGATTCGTACCTTGAAAGGAGAGGGAGCATTAACATGCTTGAAAAATAATAGAGGGGACATTATCAAATGAAGGTATAAAGGAGAGGTGAAATTATCAAGGGATGCTTGAAAAGTAGGAGAGGTGGAATTATCACCTATATATAAAAAGGAGATGGGGAAATAATTGAGGCATATATTGAAAGGAGATGGGGGATTATCACCTATATATAGAAAGGAGTGACTAGGTATGATTAGGAAAAAGTCTTTAAGGTGGATTCAAGCTAAATTACTAAATAATTTGTGGGATTTTTGATCAATGGGTTTATTGATATGCATAAATGACTAGCCTATAGAATGAAACCTATAACATACCTTTATTCATGATACATTTACTCACAAGTGACATCTACCACATACCTAGTACTACATGTAGGTATGCATTTACTCATACATGACATCTACCTATAGTAATGATATGATAACTCATACCAAATGTGGATGTATTTAATCACCCTTGTACACTCTATTTAAAATATAAGGAATAAAAACACCATTCTAGAGTCATCTTATAAATATACTATTCACTCCAAAATAAATTTTAGACATATGATTCAATCCATGCATGCTTTAATTCTAATCTCACATTAGAACAAAGTCATCTTATATCATTCCAAACTCACATTGGACACTACCACTATCACTAACACTACAAATAAAAATAATGTTTGGGGTGGAGGGGAGTGTTTTTTAATCATATTTTCATAGGCTCATATCAAAATCACTCATATCACTATCTCCCTCTCCTAAAAACATATGTAGAGAGGGGAGTCAAGCACATAAATCATCATTCATCATTGTAATTACTCTTTAATAATTAAACATCATCCCTCATCTCTTTCTCATTGATGTTCATTGTCCCTCATCATCCCTAATAATAATATAATTAGTCCTCATTATCTCTCATCATCCCTAGTCATTCCCTCATCATCACTAATTATCCCTCATCATCCCTAATAACTCCCTCACCATCCATCATAATCCATAACCAATTTATCACCAACCTTAATCATTCCTAATCATCCCTAATAATCCTTAATCACTCCCTTAATGGCACTAATAATCCCTAATCACAACTTCATCAACCCTCATCATCCTTAATCATCCCTAATCAGTCCCTCATTATCCCTAATTTCCCCTCATCCTTAGTCACTCCTTCATATACCCTCATCATCCCTTATAATTTTTATTCACTCCCTCATCAACCATAATTATCCCTCAACATCCCTAGTCACCCCATCAATGGACCCCATTATCTCTAATCATTTATAATCAATACATAATTTGTCATCATCATCCCTAATTATACCTAATCACTCCCTCATCAGCATCCATCATCGTTAATCATCCCTAGTAACTCTATCATTATCCCTAATTTTCACTAGTCATTCTAATCAACCCTCATCATCCCTAATCATCCATAATCACTATTTAATTATCCCTAACCATCCATAATCACTTCCTAATTTACCCTCATCATCCTTTCTCACTCCCTCATTATCCCTCATCATCCCTAGTCACACCTAAATCATCCCCCATTATACATCATCATCCCTAATCAATCCCTCATAATCCCTAGTCATTGTATCATAATCCATTATCATTATTAATAAAACCCTCCTTGTACCTAATCACTCCTCATTATCCCTCATCATCCCTAATCACTCCCTCATCAAACCTCATAATTTCTCATTATCCCTAGTCACTCCATCATTTCTCATTATCCCTAATCACTCCTTAATTGACCTTCATCATCCCTAATCATCACTAATTAGTCTCTCATTATACCTTATCATTCTTATTAAATTTTTTATCATCCCTCATCATACATCATCATTTCTAATTAATACATCCTCATCCCTCCTCATCCCTCATCATCCAAAATTATTCCCTCATTGGTCCTCATCATCCCTAATCACTCTCTCAGTGTCCCTCATCATCTATAATCATTCTCTCCTCATACATAGTCATCACTATTCACTTTGATATTGACCATCATCATAATTTATCATCAATAATCATTCCTTCATTATCTGTCATCATCCTTCATCACTCCCTCCTCATCCCTCCTCATCCCAATCAATCCCTATAATACATTTATGGTGGGTGTAGTGGATTCATATTACAATTATAATGTTTCATCACTAAAATGAGGCTCAAATAATCTCTTCTTTCACTCATCATATTTCACTAAAATAATGAACTCTTATCTCTATAAATCCATTTCACTCATTGCTCCGAATAACTCTCAATTGATGAAAAAACTCTTCTTTAACTCGATAAAGACTCATATATAATCTTCATAGATATTATTTATAGTAATTTGGATTTTTTTTAGTTTTATTTATTACCATTTATAATACTTGATTACTCTTTACCTACTTTAAACATACTTGAGTATGCCCTACCTACATATCCTTATTTTCCTACTTACTTGAGTATGCCCTACTTGATTGAATACCTAATCCATATATTGATCTTGAATATATGTATTTAATATTGACTATTTATATATTACTTAAGACATATCTTTAATACCTAATACCTGATTGAATACCTGAACCATATGTTGAAAGGAGATAGGGAATTATCATGCTTGAAAATGAGTAGAGGGGGTACTATCAAATCAAGGGATAAAAGAGGGGGAATTATCAACAAATTAATGAAAATTAGGTGAAAAAATTATCTTATTTTATTATGCACATCTATGTTATGATTTTTTATTTATGTAATTATTTCTTAGCATTATCTTAAATTTCATTAAATAAAGATTTAGAAATAAATGAATTATATTAATGTCCAAAAATGAACAAAAGTAATTCAATGGGATTTAAGGATAATAAAGCACATTAACTCACAACACAAGCTTAAATTCATCACAATTATATATATCTCATGCATATTTACTTATTTAGGAAGTCATTTTCATACATAATTAATATAGGCATATCTACCAAGCACATAATGCCTTTATAAAATATAAGAAACTATATATTTCTTTCAGAACTTATTAATATATAAAAATAGAATAATTGAGATCTTCATTTCTTTCATAATATGAGATTAAATACTATAAAAAAATCAATTAATCACATCATTTGATATAATTGTTATTTAATAATTTTAATATGACTAAATTTAGTCACAAGAAGCCAAATATGACTAAAACAAAGTAAATTCTAGTTAACAACAAGGTAGTCCCATAAATTCATTACCAAGACACATCTACTCATGTTACAAGTATAATAACAAGTTTCTATAACTTACCTATTATAATAATTGCTCATATTAGTATAATTTAAGTCTAAAAAAGACACAAAAACATGCCATGTCTCATATTGACATACTAAAAAACTAAGAATAATTTTCCCATGTTAAGCATTGCATACTACTTTAAACAAATTATAAAGAGTACATGAGATACACAATATATGTAATCCTAATTAACACATTATTTATATGTGATTATTATATTTCTAAATGAGTAAATCATTGAAAATTTCATACAACTACATACAAACATTGTTAGTGAAGGAATTTCCAATCCTTATCTCCAATACCATGAGAGGGTTAATAATAGAGTGTTAAAAGTCTAAAATAACACATTTAAACTTATTTATAAAATATAAGAAATTGCATCAAGTGAATGAAACTAAATAGAACTTTAAAATTTCACATATTACAAGGAAACTTAAATGGTTGATGAGATAGACGTGCTCAAGTAATTTTTAATATGGTTCATGAAGGACCATAATTTTATGAAAGAATCAATTACAAACATTAATCAGGAGGTAGATGTCCTTTTTAAAAAATATTAATTGAAATAGGTTATTATCCAAGTGAAAATCTTGAAGGACAAAGTGAATAGCCTAGAAAAAGAGAATTAAATCCTTAGAGAAAACCTAGGTGTTTTAGTACATTTAAGCTAGGTGGTGATACATACTTATATTTATAGTATGTAATGGATAGTCTAAAGTAATTTATCAAAAGAAAACAAGATGATTAAGGCTCTAGTAGACAAAACAAGAAGGATAATGGTATGGAAAGGGATATTGAAGCTAATACACAATTTTAAGGGATACAAAATATGGAAATAGATGTGAAAAGAATGATGGCCAAATCAAAGGAATATTTTGGAGGGAATAAGGATATTTTAATATTTATATTCATTTTTTTTTGGTTTACTATCTTTTGGATATTTCATTTCTATTCTATATCTATTTATAGTCTTTTGAACACCCCTTGAGGATTATCTCCCACTAAAGATGAGAGATACATGGTGAAGCATTTTATCTCATTGATAAATGTCTCTTAAGAGACCAAAATTTGCTCATTTGGTAGTGTATATTTTAAATTGATATTATAATATATTAATTATCTTCACTAACACATCTATATGGGTATATAATTGCTACAATGTCCATCCTCTACTCTTTGTTAGGCCTTAGGGTTGAAAGCCACACGTAACTAAAAAAATACCTACAGAGAATATTATCATCTTTGAGTGAGTAAATGAAGAAAAATTTTGGTGCACGTTTCTATTTAACCCTAAAATGTACATATGGATATTTTAAGAAGGGGTAAGAGATATCCTAGGGCATAAGGATGATAGACTATCTATAAATCAAGCCAATTATATGTGAACTATAAATATAACATATACTAAATTTATTATACTTAGATGATAAATATATAAAGTATATATATGATAGATATTGTAATGATAATGAAAAAAATATAGTTAGTTCTAATAATAATATATATCTAGTTCTATAATAGGCAAAAAGTAGACTAGATCTAGATTCTAGATCAGTCACCTAATTCTATAAATTATACCTCTATAGCCATAAACACTTATGTCAACTTGGGATGGTTGAATAAATGATATTATTTAACTTAGAAGTAATTATATAGTATTAAATACCTATTGAAACTATATATGACCACCTAGATGATTCTAGGTTCTGTCTTTTTCTTTTTGGTGCATTTAGATCTAGGTCATGGACTATCATTCCTTGAACAATAATAAAACCCTAGTTTTTCATATTCATAGTGGCTATGGGAAAAATGGACTAGTGGGAAGACGGTTTCAAGTTTCCCAAAATACCCTTTTGTCAATGAATGTTAGCTATATGGCCAATACTATGAAGAGGGCCTCAAAATTACGTAGTTCTCCCATACATGTTGGTTTGTGTGTGAATCATGCAATGTGTGATAAATAAGTACAATAGTGACCTAGATTTTAACTTGGAAAATATGGATAATGAAATGATACTTCGGTACGTAAGACCTATATATATGTTTTACCTATGATTGATATAGAAATAAGAGAAAATAGGGAAACTTTGATCACTTGAGTATTTGATTGAGTTATTTTGGTAAGTTTCCTTTGGTTTGTGTTAGGTTTTTTTTCAAGGTGAAGAATGATTGAGGGTTGATATTATATTTATACCAATCCATTTTGATAATATCTCACATTAGATAATGTAGGCTAACCATAGGAATATATTTCATTTTAAAATGGGATGACTTTATGGCACTGGACACCTATGTTGGCATAAGATAGTTGTATTGATGTAGGTTTCTAAATGGAATGCAAGTGTCCAACTAGTTAGAAAATAGGTGAAAATCTAGAACTTTTAGAGATGGAAGATAAGTAGGTTTATAATATTTTTGTCAAGACATAAGGTATGATTCATCAAAATAACATTGGTCAAACTAAGATATAATCAATTTAGGCACAAAAAGATAGTGTATATGAGCCTTTTCATATTAAGAAAGGTATATAAGTTGAAGGTACATCCATGATATGTATTTTAAAAGTGTATAAGAATGAGGTACTATATAATTTATAAATATTTTCTACATTCCCCCTTTTAATATAGTAATGAAATTATTGGTTTAAAAGAGAAGGAATGTGTACCTAGGTATGTATACCACACCTTGCCTTTGCTTGATTCCAAATTGAGTGTTTTTTTGGCGACTAAATTGAAACCAAGATCATGTTACAATATATAATCAATGCATATAATCTGAAATTTCAAGTATTGAAATAATTTAAATAAATGGGTTTAGGAGTACATCTATGTATCGATGCAACTATCTTGCCTTTTGGAAATTTTATTTGAAATATGTATAAAATTGAGATTAATACAAATATAAAATATAGAAATTTTATATATCTGAAGAGATATAGAGATATTGGAGGACACATGCCCCCAAACTTGGAGAAAATGTGAGTTATCACCTGACAGTTGGGATTATCTCAATTGTGCAACCCATTAATACTTATAACCTGGTGAGTGTGAGTGAATCAAGTTAACTCACATTACAATTTTGGTGAGGTTGAATGATGGAATAAGTATAATATATAAACATTTTGATATTGATTGATTTAGTCACCTCAACCATACCAAAAAGTGAACCAACTACTATAATAAATTAGCTCAATATAATTTATAAATGTCCAACTTGGTTGGTGATGACAATCCTTAACAATGTTTAAAATTTAAAAATGATTTAATTTTTTAATATTGGGTGCACATTACATAACATATACACCTTAGATATGTCTCATGATGAAACTATGTATAACAATGGTACCAATGTATAGAATTTTGTCATAAATGTGTATCTTAATCATATAACTATGAATTTTTGCAAATTTTAAACTTTATAAGTATGAATAACGTGTTTCCAAAACATTCCCCCAATATAATTTGAATTTTAAAATGGGTTTAAGTGTTAATAACATGTTTCCAAAACATACCACCACCATAATCTAAATATGAGAATTGGTGTAAGTGCTAATGTGGAGAAATCTAAAAACTAATATAAGTGCCAATGTGGGGAACATGTTTCCAAAACATGACCACACTATAACATGGGTATGTTTCATACTAAATAAATTTAGAGAAATATGAAAAGTAATATAAATGTGGATAACATGTTTTCAAAACATGCCCCCACTACAATCTGAATTTGTGAAGCAATGTAGAAGTCATGCCTCTATGACATGCCCACATTGATATTCCCTCCATTTTAAGGTAAGAAAAATTATAAAATGGTAGTTACCTTACCTCAAAAGGATAAGATAAGAATTTAAACTATGAATTTAACATGTATTATAAAGAGGGAACATGTATAGGTAGATATATCATTAAAGCATGAAGAATGTGAGCACACCAAGTCTTAAGATGCATGATGTAGATCATGGAAATGTCTAGATAGTAATAGTAAAATATCAGAAATAAATCAAGCACACACACAAGATAAATTAAAATTAAATCAAAATACAATAGTCTAAAGAGACCTCAACAAAGGAAATATTAAAATGTTTCACAATCTAAGGGATATGACTTAGTCAAATGTCCACAAATGCAATAATGACATATTCAAATGTTAGAATACAACAAACAATGACATCCAAATGTCAAAGAGGCATAAAAAAGAATGAGGTATAAGCAAAATGGATCATATTAAATTTATCAAACAAGTAAGATAATATCAAGAAAGACACTCAAGGAAGTGCATAAATTAAAGCATAAGCAATCAACATAAATATATCACACTACTCCCTCAATAATATGTGTTATAACAAATTTTAATTACATAGAATATAAAGTACACTATGAAAGATATAAGCATTAAAAAAGGCATGTGTAAGTACATATATGAGCTCAAACAACATAATTTAAAGTGACCATATAATGATATAACTTAGATGTAGTATGATCATATAGGTGGATTCCCCCATCGTTCTGGTGACATGAATAGAGGGAAAACCCAAAATCCAAAAAGTACATAGATCATGTATCTAAGTATGCCTGTATCACAGTCAAAAGATGCGTGAAAACATGCATATATAGAAAATATTGATATTTCATCTACCAACATGGAATCAACAACATGTATGCCAAGGAACTAATATGATATGTAAATGTTGAACATATTTTTTTTATTTTTTGGGTATTTTTGGAATATGTGAATCCTTAAATCCTTAATATTGATCCTTTAAATTGTTTTAATCATGGTTGGATAAGTGGAAATGATACATGGCATGTTCCTCCTTAGTTTTAAATGCTTTGTATAATAACCAATGTTATGATTTGGGATATGGATCCATTTTCCTTAATGAGAAAAATAAATAACCTTGATGATTTTGGTAAATTTTTTATTACATTTGATATAAGTAAAGAGTGCCCAAAAAAAATGCTTATGGAGAGGTTTCTAGCATAACCCAAACCTATGTTTTAATCAATTTAAGCCCACAAGCAATTCGTAGTTTTATATTTTTAAATGAGTCTTTCAAACCTCTTTTTCTTTCAAAGTATTTTAAATAAAACCCCATTAGTTGTAAAAATATTTCATTTAAAGTAGTTTTTATTTGTGTAGGATCAATATGGTTATACCAAAACTAAGCACCAACCATTAATAATGTGATTATCAAATCTTTTGGTATGTATTATTTTGGTATGGACCTTGGATTGATTACATATTGAGTAAATTTTGTAAATATCCCATATAAATATTAGGAACACCCAATTTTTGTTCATAATTCTCATTTGGTAATTCATGTCCATCCTCTGTGTGAGGAATACAAATTTGATATTTATAAGGGGACATGGTAAGATCCTTTAGATGAGTAAGTATGAATGAATTATATATATGCATATCCACATATGAATGGGTAAATGACTCAAATTATTTATGTAATATATTTATTTAAATGGAGAAAGAAGACCTCTAATAAAAATGAATTGTAAGTCCAAAAATGAAGGTCTAAATGCTATCTTATATGATGTATTTTTTAATCAAATAGTGTAATCTTGAATGGATTCATAATCACATTGTTTGAAATTTTGAAAATGTTTTAGTGTAAGTTTTGGCATCTTATGGATACTGAAATACATGAATAATTAATATTATAATTGTGCAAAAGTGGTTAACATACATTTTGGTAGGCTATAGAACCAATTATGAGCCTCATCATAAATGCTCATATGAATACTCTTATCAATACTTTTCCATCTTATCCCCATTAACAAAAATAATGTACATAGTTAATCATGTGGTTGAATGGGTCCTTATGACTTTAAAAGAGAGGTATATTTGATAGTTAAAAATATTGTGGATAATAATATTTAAGTATACATTGTGCAATAGGTTGATTGTTTAATGATGTAATGTGTTCATCAGTATAATGAAAATCCATTTGCATTTTAAGTGTAGAAACCTTTTTTTGAAGATCCTAAATAGTGTTCATCATATAAATTAGATACTCTATTGTAATGGTGTTTCTTGGAATATGTGCTATCATTTATTATAATACAACATCTCTCTTGATTTTAGGCATATGAGTATCATCATCTTCATGGATAACAAGTGCATGTTCTGAATCACTCAATTTTGGATACTTTGGTAATGGTATATGATATTTGAATTGTGGTAAATTTGGTATGTCATTAAAAGAGATTGGTTAATTAACATTTTGTATAGATATATAAGTTGGTATTGGAAATAAGTTTGGTAAAGGAACCTATTTTGGTATGGTGAAGTTATTTGGTAAATATGCCATGATGTCTTGTTTAACCTTTTACAAATTTTTAATGTCAAATGAGGGAAGAAAAGAATCATCACTTTTGATAAGGGGTATATTATTTATAAATGTGGTAATTATGGGGTTTTTAATTAATTTATTTAAAGGAATATACCTTTATAATCAATTTGTAAATTAGTCATAATTTTTTTATATATTTGTCAAAAAATTTGATGATCATATGAAGGAGTATCTTGGTCATATGTACAAAATTTTGTGGTAGAATGTGATTGAAGGGATTGATTAGATGACATGCCTTGTATATGACTCTTTAATTTTAATGAATATCCCAAGCCTTGCCAATTTGTATTATATTTAAGATATATATGGTGGGATATAACTTTGTCATGTTTTCTCAATCCTTGTCCTTTGTATCCATATTTTATAAACTATCAAAGGCAAAAATAATATGATGGTGGTGTAGGGAGTAACGTTAAATGATATTTATCTTCCTTAAGATGGATCAAATCATCTCTTGAAATGGTGTGAGCATGGACTTGATTGTGATGCCCTACTCTATAGATGGGGGGATAGCCCTGATGCATATCTCTATATGGGGATAACTATGTAGGGTTTATAGAGGTAGGCCCATTTATCTAATCTAAAGGGAATTTATGCCCCATAGTCCATATATAGATTAGATAGGGGATATGATCCTTATCTCTATATATACTATATATAGTATTTTGATATATATATAGTGCAGTGGAGGCCCCCATCACTATATGTCCTAATAAATGAGGAATATATTATCGATAGCATATTATATAGACGCTCCCTTGATATATATATATCAAGGGAGGATCTATATAGTATGTTATCGATAATATATTCCTCATTATATATATAAAGGCTATCTAAATAGAGATGGGGCATATATATCCATATAGGTTGCCCCCTAGATATATGGGTACATCTCCCATATACCCAACTATCATCATTTATGACCTACATCATGTGACATCCAATTCTAATCATGAGTCAACTATGTAGTCAATCCCCATCATGATCATATGAGATATGGATAAGTAATCATATGATATTTATCTAAGGGTGGCCATATATATATATATATATACATATAGTAGTCAGCCATATATATATATATATATATATATATATATATATATCAAGGGAGGATCTATATAGTATGTTATCGATAATATATTCCTCATTATATATATAAAGGCTATCTAAATAGAGATGGGGCATATATATCCATATAGGTTGCCCCCTAGATATATGGGTACATCTCCCATATACCCAACTATCATCATTTATGACCTACATCATGTGACATCCAATTCTAATCATGAGTCAACTATGTAGTCAATCCCCATCATGATCATATGAGATATGGATAAGTAATCATATGATATTTATCTAAGGGTGGCCATATATATATATATATACATATAGTAGTCAGCCATATATATATATATATATATATATATATAAAATTAGTAGTCAGCCAACCCTAAATAATATATATCTAGATGGAAGGATCCTATCTATACTCAATATAAATATAAATTTATATATGGGGTGAATAAAATAGAATATATATGGGGTGCCACCATAATATATATATATATATATATATATATATATATATATATATATATAATTAGTAGTCAACCAACCCTAAATAATATATATCTAGATGGAAGGATCCTATCTATACTCAATATAAATATAAATTTATATATGGGGTGAATAAAATAGAATATATATGGGGTGCCACCATATACATATTTAATATTTGGCATGCCACCATATTCATTAATAATAGATATTCTAATAATGTCATTGCCAATGCCAATGAAAATCTATCTCTATTTATATCTATATATCGTGTTGTCCTAATTAGACTATAGATTTTAGGGGGCAGATTAGAGGTATGGTAGCTACCACCATTAAAATATTTAAGATTATATGCTTTAGCATTTGGAAGAATATAAGATTAATAAATTTTTACCCCTCATTTGATAAAGATTTTGAGATTTTCATAAGCATAGTCATCAAATCAATCAATATTAACCATGATAAGGGAGATAAATAACATAAATATTAGAACAAAGAAGGAAATAAACATCTTATATGGTATGATTAGGAAAGAATCATGTTCAAAGATAAAGTCCACCAAGTGTTTAACCCTAAAATGTAGATATGGGAAATCTAAGGTTAAATGGGTAAGATATATCCTAGGGCACAAGGATGGTAGACTATATCTAAAGAAGTCCAACTATTTGTGAAACTCAAATAAAACATATACTAAATTTATTATGCTAAGATGCTAAAGATATAATTTAAAACTATGATAGATATTGAAATGATAATGAAAAAAAGATAATTGGTTTTTACAACAATATAGATATGGATATAGAACATTTAAAAGGTATACTATATCTAGATTTTGGATTAGTCACCTAATTCTAGATATTATACCTTTGTATCCATAGACACTTATGTCAACTTGGGATTATTGTATTCATATAAGTGTCTAAATTAGATCTAGGTATGTGGATAGATAGATGGTTATAAGTTTTGAGTTGCCTTCATTTTAGTGTATTTATATCTAGATCATGGAATGTCACTCCTTTTCAAATGATAAAATCTAGTTATTCATATTCATAGTGGCTATGGGAAAAATGGGTTAGTGTGCACATGGTGTCAAGATACCCCAACTACCTCTGTATCAATGCATGTTACATACATAGCCACCACTATAAATAGGGATTGAAACTTATGTAGTTTTCCCCTACATGTTTGCTTATGTGTGAATCATGTAATGTGTGATAAGAAAGTACAATAATGACCTAACTTGTAACTTGGAAATTATTTCTCATGAAATGTTACTTCAATACTTCAAACCTGTGATGTGTTTTCCCTATGAATGATATGAAATTATGATAAAATAGGGAACTTTTCCTCACTTGAGTGTTTGATTGATTGATTTTAGTAGGTTGCATTTTCTCTATCTAGGGTTTTTTTTCTGAGAATGAGGGTTGATATTATATTTATACCAATCCATTTAGAGAATATCTCACATTAAAACACTTAAACTTACCATAAGAATATGTTTCATTTACAAACTATATGACTTTAGGTAACTAGAAACTTATGTTGGGATAGGACACATACATAGCTATAGGCATTTGATTAGGACATAAGTGTCTAGGTACTTATAGAATAGGTGTAGCTCTAAAACTTATAGAGATGGTAGATAAGTAGGTTTATAACATTTTAGGCGAGATATAAATCCTGAGTCATTAGAATATCATTGGTTAGATTAAGAGATAAGAAATTTATGCATAGATAAATAGTGTATGTGATCCTTTAAGTAGTGGATAAGTTCTAAAATTTTAAGTTACATCCATGATATGAATTTTTCAAGTGTACAAGACTAAGGTGCTAAATAATTCAAAAATAATGTCTCTACAATTTTAGGAGATCCATTTAAGGGTAAGGATGAGTTGTCAACACCTATAGTTTCCTAGGTAGGTCTTTTTAGCACCAAATATAAGATTCCATACCATCATGATGAGAAATACATGATGACACATATTTTATCGCAACTAAATGTCTCTTAAGAGACCAAAATTTGGTTAGTGGGTAGCAAATATTTTGACTCACTAGCTTAATTGATGAACTATCTTTGTCAAATCATCTAGATGGTTGTATAAACACTAAAATAGATACCTTATAATCTCTATTAGTCTCTAGGGTCTAAATATATAAGCCACTATAGGCATACTTTAAGATAATCTTCTTATCCCTGAGTGTGAAAATAAAGGGAACTTGTAGCATGAATTTTAGGATAACTATGAGGGTTAGAGACAAGTTATCAACATGTAAAATTACATGCATGCATCCTATAAGTAACCCTAAAAGGATTCAATGAAAATTAAGATAAGTGAATTAAGGATAAACATATATGAGGAGGGAGTGATTAGGGATGATGAAGAAAAATTAGGATCAAAGAGGGAGTGATTAGGCATGAATAGGGATGGTGAGGGTTGATTAGGAAGTGATTAGTGATAATAATGGATAATTATGGATGATGAGGGAGTGATTAAGTATGATTAAGAATGATGAGGGTTGATGATGGTGTGATTAGGGATGATGAGGGTCGATGAGGGAATGATTAGGGATGATGAGATATGATTAAAGAAAATGATAGAATGACTAGGGATGATGAGGAATTATTATGGTTGATGAAAGAGTGATTAGGGATGATGAGGGAATGATTAGGGATAATGAGGGATAATTAGGGTTAATGAGGGAGTGATTAGGTATGGTAAGGGATGATGAGGGACAATAAGGGAGTGATTAGGGATGATGAGGGAAAATGAGGAGAAATGAAGGAATGAATAGGGATGATAATGGATGATGAGGTCCAATGAGGGATTGATTAGGGACTATGAGGGATGATGAGTGTCCATGAGGGAGTGATTAGGGATGATGAGGGGTATTTAGAGATGATTAGGGAGTGATTCTGGATGATTAAGGATAATTATGGTTAATAAGAGTTTGATTAGTGATAATTAGGGCCATTAAGGGAGTGATTAATTATTATTAAGTATGATGAGGGATGATGAGGGAGTGATTAGGGACTCACTAGGGATGATTAGGGAAAATGAGGTCAAAAAAGGAGTGATTAGGGATGATGAAGGATAATGAGGGAGTGATTAAGGATGATTAGGGTAAATTATATGGTGATGATGGATGATGGTGAATGATAAGGGAGTGATTGTTATTATAAATGATTATTTATGTTCTTGAGTCCCTCTCTCATATGGTTTGGGAGAGGGAGATATAAATATGAGGGATTTTGATATGAGCCTAAAAAAATAGGGTTTGAAATCACTCACTTCCACCCTAAATAGTATTGGTAGTATTTTTGGTAGTGTTAGGGTCTTATGTGAGTTTGGAATTTTAAAAGATAACTCTATTCTATGTGAGTTTGGATCAAAAGTGGTCGGGTTGAGATTGGAATTAAAACATGTATGGATTGATCCATCTATGTGAAATTTGATTGAGTTAATGGCATATTTTTATGATGAATATTTAATGATTTTTTTATTCCATATATTCTAAATAGAGTTTATTAAGGTGGTTAGCTACATTCATGTCTAGTATGAGTGACTATATCATGCCTATAAGTAAATGTCATGTATGAATGATCACATGCCTACTTGTAGTACTAAGTATGAAATAGATATCACTTGTGAGTGCCATATAATTACTAAAAGTATTTTATAAGATAATAATTTATGTATATTGATAAACCCATTTATCAAAAATCCCATAAATTATTTAGGAACTCATCCTGAATTTACCTTTACACATTTTTATCGATTATCCCCAATAACTACTTTCTCTATATAGGTGAGAATACCACCTATCCTTTAAATATTGAGATCAATTAATTCACCATCTCCTTTATTTATATAGGTAATGATGCCACATTTTTTAATTTTAAATCATCCTTTGATAATTCCCCCTTTCCTTTATCCCTTAATCCAATAATTCCCCCTCTACTAAAATTAAAGCACTATAATGCCCCCTCTAAGATATGGCTTGGGTATTTAATTGGTTATTGGGTATTGTTGTCACCAAATATTGTACTCTATAACAATTTTTTCAAGCTTCATTTATATTTTCGTAACATGGGAACATTTATATGTATGTGGGTGTACCTATATTGGAAATGAGCCTCTATATTTAAGGGATAGCTCCTTAAATATATCATGCATTGTGTATCACTTAAACTACTACTTATTTGTGGTGAAAAGAGTTAGAGAATGCATAAATTGAGCCTACTATAAATAAAGGTGATACACCAAAAATGTCTTCCACATGACCATCATATTTCTACCATGATGAAATAAATCATATAAACTAGTCTCTAAATTTAATGGATTCTAACATGAGTATTTAAATATAGAGGTAGGATGTGAGTCACAACAAAAGGCAAATGAACCAAAGGGTAGATTATACACTCCAAGGAAAATTTTACACTTAAAAAATGCTTACACACTATACTTCACTCTAAATGACCTATTAGACTAAGAAATATTGCTTAAACATGAAAGGATAAGGGAAGGAAGGATAGAGAATTATCAATTCTCATCACTATACATCACTTATAGACTTAGAAAATTATTCAAAACTCAGAAATATACTTGTATTAATGTTCAAAGGCATAGTGTAACATCAATCTAGTAGGGATTCACCATACATTGTGTGCTACCCCTTTACAATAGCTCAAGAGATATATTTATAAAAGAAAATAAATAAGAGAAAGGGAGATTTGGTGATTAAAAAAGTGGAATCAAATGAGCACAACTCCATTTAAACCATAGTTGTAATTGTCTCTATAAAATATGCACATTCAAACCTTTTGATTGATCTAGGTCACTTCAATTGGTTTCAAAGTTACATCATTTCCTCCATGATCCTCCCTAATGGTTGTAATGGTATGATCAAGTTATTACAATTTGGATTATAGAATCAATGGGTTAGAAAAATTAAATCAATCTGTTAGGGCTTTGTCTTGGTGCTAACTAATCTTCACTAGTTTTTCAAGGGATGTAATAATGGGGAGAAGGGTCCCTTTCATGAAATTGGTCCTAGAGATGAAACCATTAAAGTATATATGTCTTCCTCAATGGAATCCTTCAAAATCTTAGCTTTGGTCTAAACTGAACCATGATTGAACTTGGTTCTATACCTTTTATTTACCTTTTCCCATTGAAAATTTCTTTGCCGACCTTCATCTAAGTCACTTGGGCTTGCCTTCATCTAATTGGCCATTGAAAATTAGCTCAGATCATTGATCTTTTGATTCATATCACTCCATTGATCTACCTAATGTGAATGAATGCAATCCATAGATCCTCTACCAAGACCCATGTGCTTGTGCTACTCTCACTTATACATTCATACTTAGGGTTTATTGACCTTTTTGACCCTCACTCATCATTGATCCTAATTTACATGACTAAATGCACTCCATCAATATTATATCATCTTTAATGTGTTCATTCCATTTGTCAATCATGTATTAATCTTAAGATTTTGTTGTCAGTCTACTACTTCATGCACTTATGTCATGTGGCAACCCCTTAAGTTCCTTGACTCATTGACCTGCTCACATGCCATTAGATCTAAATCCATGATTGAACATGAGCCATTGATCTACCTGGTCTTATTAAACTTTTAGTCACCACTCATAATTATATCTCTTGTATGATTGAACATCGATCATTGATCATGCCTTTTGAATTCCAATGGATATTTTATGATCTCAATTTTTTACATCCATGTGAATGTATTTAACATATGTGTGACCATCACTTAGGATATTTGAACTTTAATGTTTATTTTTTATGGCTTGAATTTGACATTTTCATGCCTATCAATTGTTATCCATAAGAACACCAATGACATCTTCATGACCATCAATCTTTGGACTCCAATGGATGAATATTGAGCCTAAACTTTGATACTTCCATGAATTTCACTCTCCTTCTCATGTATTTCCCCTTATAAAAAATAATTATTTTAGACTTTGTCTTTTAATATTTTAATGTGGACCATTTTCCTTGGGCTATTTCATTCAAGCCTTTTGTTGGACATTTTTTTACCAACTCTATGTCTCATGAACTTTCCATAAAATAAATCATACTTAGTATTTTACCTTAGAATAAATTCTCTAAAATAATTTTACCTTCAGGAAAATTATCCCAGATGATTTTCTCGAAAGAATTTGTTCCCTAGTACCTTTTGTCAAAATCATTGTCTTCAAGATTTTTAATAAAGGGCACTTTCTTGAAAAATATCCCTTAAGATTTTTGCATAGGACACTTTGATGAAGAATGACCCTTTAGGAAAATTATTTGGATAATTTTCGTAAAATAAAATTACCTTTTAGAATTTTCATTTAGGGAACTTTCCCAATAAAAATACCCTTTGGGATTTCTTATAGGACATTTTTTCAAATCAATGGTCCTTAAAAACTATTAATTGGTTACTTTTTGAAAAGAAATGCCTTTAAGGATTTTTGTTTGGGATAGTTTCCTAAGAAATTGACCCTTTAAGATTTTTATTTTGGACCAATTTCTATGGACCTTATGTTTCAAATAATTTGTATGAAATAAACCTACCTTAAAAGCTTTTGTCAAACATTTTCCCTAAAATAGTTATGCATTCAAGAAAATTGTGTGGACAATTTTCCTAAAATAAATATGACACATAGATTTTGATGTAGATGATTTTCCTAAAATAATTATATTTTTAAGAAAATTATTATGAAACTTTTTCCCAAAAGAAATAAATCTATGGGATCCTAGCCTTAGATAATTTTCCCAAAAAGTCCCCAACATTTAGCCAAATAAAGTGGAACATTTTCTATAAGAGAAATATAAATGCTCTAACACTTAGACAAAAGTTAAAATATCTCCCAATTTCAAACTTAGGATTTTCTAGATCTACTCTTACAACTACTCAGCACCATGAAAATCTACCACTTGCATATATGACCCTAAAATGGTCCCTTAGACATAAAATGACAAAAGGACCAAGTTAGACTATAAAGAAACTAGAATGGCATAGGAAATGACATCAATAAAAGCTAAAATCATACTCTATGATATTATAAAAGGCCCTTCTAAAATATTTTGACTATAAGGGGTCGACCCATTTTGGCATATGGGAAAAAATGGTCAACATTCTTGGTGATTTACTAGGGGTGACATGATTTCTATGCCATGACCAGTTGCCTAATACTATCCATTGGGATATGAAGTCATAAGTATAGTAGTTTGACATATATATTGCCTTGAAAAACACAAAAAACATAATTAAATACAAATAAGAATCAACATGCAAGACAAGAACCAAGAGAAAACATAATTTTTCTTAAGATAACTTATTGGGACATAAAACACACAACAAAGGAAACACACACCTATTATAATATTTAAAAAATATAAATATTGAGGTGAAACATCTTATCATACATAAACTATGGTAAAAAATGGTTCCCCTAACATCTTTATCACTCCATGAAGGTAACCTAGCATGAGGAACATTCTCATCACTAATCACTTGCATATATAGGTTGTTAAGAAGCCTATCACCTTTGAATATTCTTAGGTATAAAATTGAACTATATGGGACCTTCAATAATGATATTTTTTACTCTCTAAGATCCTTAGTTTGAGCTAAAATCCTCTTAATCATTTCCATATCTGATATACATTCCTCTTACTATATAATAGGGAAGATGACAATTGCTCCAACCTTTCTATCTTCTTATACATGATATACTCGATGATTTGGAGTATAAATTTCTTATTATTTATGATATAACCCATCTAAACATGTATCAATATCATATGGATCTCATACCTATCCTTTAGACACAATAACTTTTGTCATGACCTCACTAGGTCCCTCTAAAATTGTAGGCTCTTTAATATCAAATTGATGTCCATATTTATTAACAACATGCCCTTTACTTTCATAATTTATAGAAAACTTGAGATCATTATCATTAGTTTCATCAAAAAACACACTAAACATAAATTTCTTGGGATAAGAAGGAATATCACCAATCTTATCAAATTCTTGACATATGGCCTCAAATCTCAGCCATAAGTTACCCTCCTCTTCGTCATGAGTGTCACCATCCAAATCATATTAATCAATAGTAATTATGAAAACATAATCCTTACAAATATGGTGTTAAATTATATTCATCAACCTATGATCATCATACTCATGAATCATATAGTTGTACTCAGCTGCATGAGAATTTTTTATGCTTACCTCAACTTCTTCAAAAGGCTATTCATGCATAATGTGAGTCCCAAGGTCAATATTCTCAAATTATGCATATGAATCATGTACATATACATATACGCCATAATCATATAGGAATAAATTGGCAATTACTTCAAGCTTAGAAGTTCCCCCGTCCAGATTAGGCTCCTCCTTCTCATGAACAACATAATTCAAGTTAGAACTTGCTTCAATGTAAGGCTCAATATAAAATATTGCAAGAGGTTGAGTTATAATTGTAACCTTTATCTCATAACTTGTATTAAAATCCAAGAATTACAAATCAAATAAGATATATCCACCTATCTTGGTTGTAAATTCCCTTGATAGGTAAATTGCAAAATGAGCTAGGAGGTCAAAAATAACTATATCTTGAAGGATAGGAAATATAGGACAATCATGCAATAAAACCTTCAAGTTATTATTATCCCTATGGTATTATTAGGTGTACCATATATATAGATCACTCCTTTACTATGTGGCTCATATTTAAATCCTAGCTTTTCAACTACAACTTTGGGCATGATTGGGGTAGAGGCTTCACTATCAACTATGCAATTATGAACCAATTTGTCACCCACTATGAGAGTTAGGTAAAATGGTGGAGGATTCTTAGTCTTAGTATATGGTTCAATAATAGTGTTATGAGAATGTGCAAGGACAACATGACTATTAATTTGATTTTAATATGGACTAGTAGGAATAGTGGACAATTTCTTTTGTAACAATTCTTTTTGGCTAGGCATATGAAGGATATCCCACAAGGAGATAGATGATTTGGCACTTTTAAAGGAATCCAATATGTTTAGATTATTATTAATCACCTTTTATTATGTACTTTGAGGTAAATAATTTCTTGGAACTTTAGGAATAGAGGCACCTTGAATGGACTCTGCCATATTTTGACTTTTTGGAGGTGTAGAAGCCTTTGGAAATGCCACAAAAGATTTTATAACTTTCACACTTGTAGATAAATCTTGTTTCCTTATAGGAGGATTAGATGAGCCTATGGGAATGATTATACCACCTCTTAAATCCTTCATCTTATCCATTATATTTTCTATAATAGAGGCTCCTTGATTTAGCACAAAAGTATCTTCAACTAGAAAATTAGAGATCTCTCTTTGAGGTTATCAATCCTCATTAACTTGCACCATCACCTCATATTAATTTGATATGAGGGGATTAAATTACCCTTGAGACACTATATCTTTTTATCCATTCTAATTGGCATCCATGAATTGGTCTTATTACCGATCCTCTCCCTACATCAAATTTATATGAGCTAGTATCATCTCCTTTGCATTGGTGGTGGGGTTAGGATTTTACACATTAGTAGGCTTATCAAGATTATGCTACCATTGACCTCTTCATCTTCCATAATATTGTTGATAGGGGTGAGGATTATAATAGGTACCTTGCTACATATTTCCTCTTCTAATCCTATCTTCTAATAATTGAATATATATATATATATATATTCAAATACATTATCAACTTTCTTAGGATTATCTTTAGGCTTAGAATTAAAATTAGGAGTTGGAGCCACATCTTTAACATTGGTAGAATCATGATACAATGGAGGCATAAAAAATTTAGGGGGAAATCTTCCATCTTGGATGATAGTATTTTCAACCTTGATATCAAGATCATATGCTTAAAGGAGGGTGGAACCTCCCATAGATTAAAGCATGATATTAATTTTATCCCTAATGGATTTAAAGTAAGTAGGGAACACAAAACTATTAGGTGGTCTCATGTGAGGAGGCAATAAATTCCAAGTATTCTAAAACCTTTCATTGAAGTCATGCATTATTTCTTTGGGTCCCCTCTTTATCACATTGAGATAATGTATGAAGAAAGCATGGTCACTTTCATTTCCAAATCTAGAAGTCAACAACAATCTAAACTCATCCCATGTTGTGATGAATCCACCTTCTAGAGTCTTATACCAATAAATATCCTTCCATTTAAGGTATATGACAAAGAGTCTAATGGCAATGTTCTCTTGAACAATATTGTGGAAATTACAAAAGTTAGAAACGTCTCTAATGTGTTCATTAGGTGTGATATGACTCTTACCATTAAATGTGGGCACACATTTAATGGCATTAGGAGGGATGGTATCATATGAATAAAGTTATATTGAATTATCATTGTTGAAGGTAGGGAAAGCATGAGTTTTATACATGTCTTCTTCTTCAATATATTTAACTTATTTAGCCTCTTCCACCTCTTCTTCCCTAGTGAAATATAATCATTCTTCAAATTGTAGATTAGACTATGGATACTAAATTATAATAGGGATTTTAGGATAAATGGGTGGATTATTAGGATTAGATGTTCTTGCAAAGGATAACCTAGTGAGGACCATGAAAAATGGGTGTAAGTTTATAAAAAAATATTTTTTTGAAACTATATTTACTTTGAGGAGTTTTTAAATGCTAAGTAGCATACCAATTTGTAGTTGGTGTTTGTCAAGACTAACATTCACCTTGACAAGTTGTCTCAAAGACAATGTGTCCCATCAGGTGTGCCAAAACTATTATTTCCAAATCTTTCACCCTAGAATATTTTTTTCAATCTTATTATATATTTGGGCCACATGGGAACATTTCTAGGTATGTGGGTGTACCTATATTGGAAATGAGCCTCTAGATTTGAGGGCTAGCTCCCTAAATAAATCATGCACTATTTATCACTTAAAATACTACTTAATTATAGGGAAAAGAGCTAGAGAATGCATAAACTAAACCTACTCTAAAGGAGGTGATACACCAAAATTATCTTTCACATGACCATCATATTCTACCATAATGAAACAGATCATACAAACTAATCTCTAAGCTTTAATGGATTATAACATGAGTATTTCAATATAGAGGTGAGATGTGAGAAGAAACACAAGGAAAATGAACCAAAGGGTATAATGCATAGTTCAAGGATAACTTTACACTTGAAAAATCTTTACACACTATACCACACTCTATATGACCTATTATACTAGGAACACTTACTCAAACATGAAAGGATAATGAAAAGATATAGAATTATAACTTTTCATCACCATACATCACTTTTAGACTTAGAAAATTATTCAAAACACAAAAATAGACTTTTATTAATGTTAAAAGATAAAATATAACATTAGTCTAGTAGGAATTTGTCATACATGGTGTGTTACCCCTTTATAATAGCTTAAGAGATATATTTATAGAAGAAAGGAAGTAATAAAAATGGATCTTTTGCACTAAAAAAGGGGAATCAAAAGATAATAATTATATTTGAACCATATTTTCAACTGCCTTTATAAAATATGCTCATTCAAACCTTTTGATTGATGTGAGTCACTTCAAGTGGTTGCATAGTTACATCATTCCCTCCTTGATCTTCCTTGATGGTTGTAATAGTAAGATCAAGTTGTTTCAATATGGTTTCTAGCATCAATGTAGTTAGAATAATTATATAAATTTATTAGGACTTTATCCTAGTGCTACGTACTCTTCACTAGTTCACCATGGTATGCAACAATGGGGAGAAGGGTCCCTTTCATGCAATTGGTCTCAAAGATGAAATCATTAAAGTATATGTGTCTACCTTGATGGTGTCCTTAATAATGTTAGCTCTAGTTCAAATTGAACCATGCTCAAACTTGGATCCATAAATTTTATTTACCTTACCCCATCAAAAATTGCTTTTTCAACCTTCATCTAAGTCACTTGGGCGTGCCTTCATCTGATTAGACATTGAAGACTATCTCAAATCATTGATCTTTTAATTCATCTTGCTCCATTGATCCACCTGATGTGAATGAACATAATATATATATATCCTCTTCTAGGACCCATGTTCTTGTGCCATGTATCACCTATGTATTTCTACTCAAGATTATCTAACCTCTTTGCTCTTCACTCTCTATTGATCTTGATTTTCATGATTAAACACAATCCATTGATATTATATCAGCTTGAATGTATTCATGCCACTTGTCAATTGTAAATTTATCTTAGGATCCTACTATCAGTCTACTACTTCATGTGTTTATGCCACATGGTGACCTCTTGAGCTCCTTGACTCATTGACCTACTCACATGCTATTAGATCTAAATCCATGAATGAATTAAAACCATTAATTTGTTTGGTCTCATTAAAATATCAATATCCACTTTTCATTGGATCTCCTGTATGATTGATCACCAATCATTGATCCTACCTTTTAAATTCCAACAATTATTTCATTAGCTCAAATTTTGACATCTGTATAAATGTATTTGACATTTGTATGACCGTCACTTGGGATATTTAAATCTCAAAATTTATTTATTGGGGCTTTAATTTGAAATTAGTGTGCCCATTAATTAAAATTCATAGGAACATCAATGATGTCTATAAAACCATCAATATTTTGACTCTAATGGATAACTATAGAGCCTAAACTTTGACACTTGTGTGAATGTCACTCTGGTTCCCATACATTTTCCCTATAATAAACAATTATTTAAGACTTTGTGTTTTGGCCTTTTGTTGTAAACCATTTTCCTCAAGATATTTATTTTAGGCCTTTTTTTGGACATTTGTTTTAGTCTCTATGTCTTTAACTCTTTTCAAAAAACAAATTTTACTTAGTCTTTTGCCTCAAAACAAATTCTCTAAAAGAATAATGCCTTCAAGAAAATTATCTTGGATAATTTTCCCAAAATAATTTGTGCCCTTGTACCTTTTTTAAAAAAATTTACCTTTGGGATTTTTTTAAAAGGTACTTTCCTAAAAAAGACCACTTAATATTTTTGTATAGGACATTTTGTTAAAGCCATGGTCCTTTAGAACTTTGTCTTGGTCACTTTCTCAAAAGAAATACACTTCAGGTTTTTTGTTTGGGACACTTTCTTGAGAAATTGACCCTTTGAGATTTTTTTTTGGACCAATTTATGTGGGCCTTGTGTTTTGGATAATTTATCCAAAATAAACCTGCCTTTAGAACTTTTTGTCAAACATTTTCCTTGAAATAATTATGCCTTAAGGAAAATTTTGTGGACAATTTTCTCGAAAGAAATTTGACATAGCTTTTGATGTGGACAATTTTCCTGAAACAATTAGATCTTTAGGAAATTATTGAAATTTTTTTGCCTAAAATAAATAAGTCTATAGGATCCTTGCCTTGGAAAATTTTCCTAAAAAAATCCCCAACACTTATCCAAATAAAGTGGAACAATTTCTTTGAGAGAACTCTGAATGCTCTAACACTTATCCAAAAGTTGAAATATCTCCCAAGTGTAAGCTTAGGATTTTATAGATCTTCTCTTGTAACTGCTCAGCACCATGAAAATATACCACTTGTATATATGACCCTAAAATGGTCCCTTAGACATAAAATGACACAAGGACAAAGCTAGATTATGACTAAACCAAAATGGCATAGGAAATTAAATCAATCAAAGCTATAATCATACTCTATGACATTATAAAAAGGCCCCTATACAAGATTTTGACGATAGGGGGTTGACCCATTTTAGTTTATGTGAAATAATTGTCTACATGTATTAAATGTATGAATTGGGTAACATATATATGGTCAATATTATATGCATACATTCAAGATCAAGATATGGCTCAGGTATTCAATCGTGTAAGGCGTAATCAAGTAGGTAGGACATACTCAAGTAGGTAACTCAAGTAGGTAGGTAAATTATGATAATTAGGTAGGTCATAATAAATTAGTTTTAAAGTATTTATGGCATATAAAGTAAATTAAAATTAGGTATGACACAATAAATATCAAGTTATGGCTTGGGTATTTAGGTAGGGCATAGTCAAGATTAAGATATGGCTAATTTATTTAATCAGGTAGGGCATGATAGACACAAAATGGTAAAGTAGGTAGGGTATACTCAATGTTATATATTTAACATGATTCAAAATTTAATTTCTCATTTTATCTATTAGGAAATGGACTTCCCTTGATAGATACAAAATCTAAGTGGGTATGACATAATTAAGTAGGTCGGGTAAGAACACATGTAAGCTATAGATCTAGAATCAAGCTTCCCCTGATAGTTAATAATCTAGTCTATAAACACAATTAGGTAATACATGAATATATATATATATATATATATATATATATATCAAGAAGCAAGATTCACTTTAATTATCAAGTAGGTCATAGCTAAGTAGTTAGGGAAATA
>JARHVA010007061.1:0-220000 GCA_037957365.1 Torreya grandis | reverse complement strand
TATATCAGCATTATGGTGAAATTTGACACATTGACATGCAAAATAGGTAATGGATCTCATGTGATGTGTCTAGGTTCATCCATGTAAATTATTATAAGATAGTGGGAGATTAGAGACCATGACATTAACTCTAACCATGACAAGTGGGACCATGATGGGCAGCCAAACAAAACCAAAGGGAGGAATTTGTCTTTGATTATAGCCTTGTCACATACTTTGGGTAGATTTAATATTATATTTATCATATTTAAGAGTCTTAATAAAATCAAGAGAAGAGACATAAGTGATTGATCCTTCATTAATAAAATCATGATTGACTTGGATGTCACCCATTTGGACACTAACGAATAAATTAGGATCATCCACATGAAGTAATATCTTGTCAAGAATCATAGAATAAATAATAAAATTAAGTGAAAGAGAAGCATCCAAAGTTTCATCAATTTATATTAATTATACTCATATTAGTTGAACCACACTATTAGAGAATAATATCCTTAAACCCATACTAGGTGGATGCATTCCCTATAAGTGTAGGTGGATGGATATTAATTATGAATATAATATGCATTAAGTGATTATAATGATGAGCATAAGTCCTCATGAGTTCAAGAAAAGGAAATTGAGGAGTGACTCAAGAAATTTATATGATGGGATCCCATTCATCATATCCTAGGGGTATTGAACCATATTGAGATAAATATGCATAATACTTAAGTAATTTAATGGATGGAGGAGTTGAAGTATATTTAAATCAAGTTAAGCTATGATAGTTTGATCTAGATGATGGATTTTGACCAGGTGTATCAAACTACATTGAGTTGTTAGATGTATTTTTTTCACATGAGAAGTAAAAATTACATGTAGCAATATTACATCATGATTTTCTTCTAGACCTATTGTTACTGATTGGTTTACTTGATGTATTAAGTAACTAGAATTATTTATATCTTGATTATGGAAAATGTCTATTACTTATGATCATTATAGTTAATTGATAGTTTTAGATTAAGGTAAAAATAGGTTTTGAAGGGACCCCAAAACCCTGAAACAAAGAAAGAAAGATGAAGCAATTACGACCACAAGAAAAACCTAAAAACTACTACAAAGAAGTATCATAAACATGTTTTATATGGACCTAAAACCACCAGAAAGACCACAAGTCATAACCCAGGTTTTACAAAGACTTGACTACACCATAGTCAAAATATTACAAAAAACTAGGAAACAAGACCAGATAACACGACCAACTAAAAGAACCAGGCTATTCTTCTAGTCCCAAAATCATTTTCACTGCTTCCTTACCTTTCACAGCAGTGTCCTGAATGGCAGTAGCCACTGACATGGCTCCCTCTTACATAGCTTTCTTTCTTGAGCTCTGTCTAGTCCTCTTGCTAGGCCCCTCCAAGGATTTGATCTCCTCATTAGCTCTTTTTCCAATATTAACAACTGCAACACATATGTTGGATGTAACCTCCTCCATTTTCATTTTGCTTTCCTTGATGAGTTCCCTTAGGTTGTTCTCATAGTCTTTGAGTTTGATGGGAATGTCTCTCATCTATTTTTCCATGTTATTGATTTTATTCCAAACTGCTTTTTGGTTGTCTTCCATTATTTCCATTTTCCTTTTGAGATCCATTTTCTCCTTATACATCCATGAATCGAGTTGGAGGATAGCCTCTACTTTGTAATTAACCCATCTCGTAGGTGTGTGCCTTCCATCATTCTACCTTTTATCACTCCACTCTTCTATGTTCTTATTAGGACTATTCCCACCTTCTTCAATGTGGTCCTTTCTTCCCCTTTGATTTTGATCCTTAGTTTCAGCTTGAGCTCCCAAGTCCATTTCTTGGTTGTCAGCCTGAACTATATTTTCCCTCTCATTTATCAAAATAGGGTCCTCAATAGGGTCATCCAGGACTTTATCATCCTCAAACACTTTCTGGTTTTCCTCAGAGTCATGTTCACTATTTTCAAACTTCTCCTCAATGTTGACTCCTTTCTCATTCTTCTCTTGAACTTCTTCTTCCTCACTGGAACTTGAATTCCTGCTTTCTGTTCCTCCCTCTTCCTCCAAGCTTTCCTCCCCAGACTTATCAGTTCTCTCCCACTCTGTATCCTCGTCAACATTCTGATTCTTGACAGTGGGGGGCTTGATTTTATCTTTCCCTTTAACAATTTCCCTCTTGTTACTATGTGAATCCTTGCTTTTCCCAAATAAGGGTTCATAACCATGGCCTTGTTCTTGCAATAGCCTTCAATTATCAAAATTAATCCTTCATGTAGAATATGATTCCTTCTTCTTGTGAGTGAATAAACTTTGGATCAAAGAGAAACAAAAATAAAAGGGAAAGGAAATTCTTACTTTGTGTCTGAAATGATTTAGGAATACAAAGTGGAATTTGTGAACTCTCTTGCTTCTTCCATCGAGTATGAAGTACTCCCAAATATAGCATAAGACATCCCTCAAAATGTCCTTAATCTGATCCAGTTCAAAGAAATCCCCATTCTTTTCCAACTTCTGTTCCTCAACATCCATCTTAGGGAATTTGCAAAAGGCCTCATTCGAAATGCTAGTCTGCTTGGAGAATTTTATTCCTTTCGTAGGCAGCCCCGTAACCTCTGCTATAAATTCCTCTGTTAGATTCACTATGATGCCATGTAGAGTGAACCTATCATCAATCCAATTTTTGAAAAAATATGTTGTAATATGAGGTTTTGAACCATGGAGCCTTTTCATGTAGTTCACAACCTTCCCTCTCTACAGGATCTTCCAAACATCTTGTTTCTCTTTCCACTCTTCACAATTTTTGGGTTCCTGCTTCCTTGGTTCTCCTTTCCTTACGCGAGCCATGAAGATTTCCTTTGATACCCAATCACTATAAGATATATAATGATCCCACCTGTTACCAATTTGGTTCAAATCACACCTATTTTTAGGCATGTTTAGGGTCCGCTTCTCATTCTTGAGGACATTCCTTTTTAATGATTGTAAACCTTTCTCCATGAAGCCACTCCTCCTACTCATTAGATTTATTTTCCAAGCTGATCTTTCCCTCCTTTGCATGAATTACATCATGATGAATGAGCACTCTGAGATCCACATTCTTATTTAATGTTTCCTATCACCTCACTTTGTGTCCTGTTTGAACTGCATACTTTGCTATCCAGTCTGCAACTCCATTAGCTTCACGGTAGGTGTGGGTAATAGTTACTTTTTCAAATTTTTTGATTAAAGTTTTCATCTCCATCACCATAGCCTCTATAGTCCATGACATAGAATTTTTATTGTTTAGAATATTTATGATATTCAAGGAGTCCCCTTCCAGCCATAATTTAGAACATCCCAAATCCACAGCTAGTTTGATGGTTTGAAGGGCAGCAGAAGCTTTAGCAATATGACAATTCAACTTTCCAATGGGGATTGCAATAGCATCGATTACATTTCCCATATGTTTTCTCAAGACTCCTCCACATCTTGCATTCCCCGGATTCCCTTTAGCAGCTCCATCAAAGTTTCCTTTAATCCACCCTTGAGGGGGGACATTCCAAGTAACACCTAGTTTAGGATTTTCAAGTTTACCATTAGAATTTTCCATTCTTAAGGGATTATCCACTTGAAAGGTTGGATTAGGATTCATTTGTGATGAGAAATTCTCCTTAATAGCTCTAATGATGTTCTGCCCTACCACCCATCCGGGAAGTTCTTTACTTCTAAAAATTTGGTTATTTCTTTCCTTCCATATTCCCCACCAAGTATGGGGAAGAGTTAGTTTCCATAAAAATATAACTTTAGGATTCTTGGAAGGGTAATACCAACTTAAAAAAGATAGTTCCACATTTTTGTGGTGAATCCAAGCAATACCCCATAGATTGAGGATTTCTTTCCAAACTTGTTACGTAAAAGAACAATTCATAAACAAGTGATCTCTATCTTCAAAGCCCTTCTTACAAAGAGTACACTTGTTCACAACATATATTCCTCTTTTTTGTAAATTTTCTAAAGTCAAGATTTTATTTTGGAGGAGGGTCCAGAAGAAGATTTTGATTTTAGGGATGAGCCCCTTTATCCAGGCATTCATCCACAAAGGTTTGTTGCCATTTCTCTTTGAAGTAAAAATGGAAGAAACTTTAAATTGTCCACTAGGCTCATTATGCCAAACAATCTTATCTTCAAGATTAGGGTAGAGAGATATAGCATTTAGGGATAGTTGTATATTCTTGAAATCTTGATCAAGATCAGTAAGGTCCACCCAGGAATTGTTCTGCCATTATTGGTTAATTATTATTCCCAATCTTTGCTTACATCGGTCTATTGCTTATTTATCTTGGATTTCATCTATCAAAGGTTTTACTTTTAACCAAACATCCTCCCAAAATTTCACCTTTTTTCCATTGCCAACTTTCCAAGAGCTTCCTTCTTCTAAAACTTGTTTAGTACCCTGAACTGCCCCCCATATGGAAGATGGATGGGAAACGTCAGGGTAAGAAAAGAAATTAGAGAGGGACTTTGCCTTGAATAAATACTTATGCTTCCATATATTGCTCCATTCTTTGTTTTCCTAATAAACTCTCCATCCCTGCTTGGCTAAGAGAGCTGTGTTCATACTTCTAATTTTCCTTATTCCTAGTCCTCCTTCCCTGATAGGTTTACAAATGTTATCCCAAGCAATTAAAGGCATTCTCCTTTTCTCCTCAGTACCTGTCCAAAGAAAGTTTCTCTGAATTTTTTCAATAGCTTCTGCAAATTTGGTAGGAATTCTGAAAAGACATAAAGCATAAGTGGGTATGCTTTGCAGACTTGGTTTGAGGAGGGTAAGCTTTCCTGCCTGACTTAGAAAATTTCCTTTCCATCCCACAAGTTTCTTGATAAATTTGTTAATAAGTTCTTCCCAAAAAGCTTCAGGAACTTTCATCCCAAGAGGGAGACCCAGGTAAGAGGAGGGGAGAGATCCTATGGAGCATTCAAGGATTTTAGCTATTTTGTTCTATCTATGACTTGGGGTGTTAGTGAAGAACACTGCACTTTTGTTCCAGTTAATCAATTGTCTTGAGGTAGCTAAATATAAATTTATAGCTTGCTTCAAAGTTCTTGCTTTTGTGACTTTAGATTGCCCCATGAAAATAGTATCATCAACAAATTGACCATGGGAGCATATTAAAGGATGAGAAGAGGGTTTCAAACCCTTAAATAAACCTTTATGGACTAAGTCCCCTATATATATTCCCATACTATCAGCCATAATAACAAACAGAATAGGGGATATAGGATCCCCTTGTCTCAATCCCCTTAACGGTTTAAAGAAGCGAGAAGAACTCCCATTTACCAGCACTGCAATAGAAGTAGTAGATATCAACTGCTTAATAATATCAACCACTCTTTATTCAAAGCCAAAGGCAATAAGACTATTTGAAAGGAATAACCAATCCACCCTATCATATGCTTTAGCAATATCAACTTTCATTATGAACCCCTCATTGTTAGAGTTCAACAACGAATGAATATTCTCATGAGCAGTAATTATAGAGTTGAGGATTTGTCTTCCTGGGATGAATCCATTTTGCTGGTCAGCAATAATCAAAGGGATCACTTGAATTAGTCTGGATGTAAAAACTTTGGATATAATCTTATAGAAAGAATTGCATAGACTAATCGGTCTAAACTGATCAAGAGAGTCAGCTCCAATCTTTTTTAGAATCAGACACAGAAAAGTGGCATTAACTTCCTTAAGCATCTGTTTGGCTCCAAAGAATTCCTTCACCGCATTACTTACATCTTTGCCAACAAGTTTCCATATCTTTTGAAAAAAGAACATGGGAAATCCATCTGGTCTAGGTGCTTTATCTCCTCCTAAAGAACTAACAGCTTTGAAGATTTCCTCCTCCTTAGGTATTGAGCATAACATTTTATTCTGCTCTTTCGAGACCAAAGGAGGAACCACACGCAGGATATTATCCTGACTATCCAAATTGATATTTATATCAGCCTTCATTAGGGAGGAGAAAAAGGAAAGCATTTCCTCCTTTATTTCCTTTTCCTCTGACATCTTCTGATCTCCTTTTTTCAAGTATTGTATATGAGTTTTAGCTCTGTGTTTCAGAGTGGAGAGATGGAATAACTTTGTATTTTTATCTCCTTCTTTCAACCATAACACCTTATATCTTTGTCTCCAATAGATTTCTTCCTTAGTTATAAGATCTTGATATTGAACCAATTGTTCCCTTTCTTCTGTTAGGTGTATCCGTTTTGCTGAATTTTTTCCTAAATTTTGCTAATTTCCTCCTTGATAGTATTCTTTTTCTCAAAGATATTTCCAAAACAATAGTTAATTGATAGTTAGTTATCTATATTTTGTTATGATACATTTTAATCATGATTATATAATATATTATGTTACAATGATTTAACTTTTTTGGGAATATTGGTGTATTATTCTTAATTTAATTAAGGATTTGAGTTAATTAAATTAGTAAATAAACATGAAATAATCAAGATAATTATTTGTATAAGTTGACTATAATTTGGATATCTCTAAAAATAGTAACAAGGGAGAGAAAATAAGACTTAGCTAAAAACTGACTAAGATGATTGTTGTAGGATTTAGAACTCACTATGTAGGACTAGGACAGTGTTGCAAATCAAGATCTAGCCTTAACTTTATGATTAGAAAAGAATGATAAAATATAACACCCTATGGTCTGGTGTTATAGTCCTCTTCTACCACTATTTTCTAGGAGATATGAGATTTTTGGGTTTTGTTTGTTATGTCTATATGAACTTGCCTATGTAATTTTGATTGTTGGATGTCCATAGAACTCCCTATAGAGATAATTTAATCTTTAAACCCTAGAATCCATTATGATTTGAAAAAATTTGATATATAGGTGGGGTTTAGTGTGTTTAATATGCACTAAACTTGTATCCATACACATTGTGTAGGCACACTACCTACATAACAATACTCCAAATAAGGATCAAGCCATATGTAGTTCTCCCACTTGATGTACTTTGTGAAATAGTGTGTATGAAGATGGAAAATACTAAACTAGGTGTACTTTAGGTGATTAAGGACTGGTTTAAGAATTTAGATGAGCTTGTAATTGTATTAGATGGTTGTATGCAAAAAATAGGGAAGTATGCCTGAGCAGTTTTGCTTGTATTCTTTCTTGCTTTGTAATATTTCCCAACCCCCTATAAATGAATTTTTAATGGGATTTTATAGAGATTTATTGGTCATGGGTTGAATGTATTTTGCATTAGGCTAACAAGGAGGATTGAAACTAGAAGAAACTAACCATTAGACATAAATGCATTTGAATAGGAGCATTGGAAACATACACCATAGGTTCCATCACTATAGTCCAAGTTGGATGTTATAGTCTTGAAGGAATGAGACCTAGGGGGATGGAATCATCACTAGACATGCTACTTGGAGCAGGTGGAATCATGTTTAGAAGGCTACAAATGATTAGGGATTAGTAAAAAGGTGATTATGAGGGTCATGAGAGCAATCAAGAGGAAACTATGGGTTAGGTGTCACAAGTCACACTTAAGTTACCAATTTTCACATTTTATATGACTACATTTACCCCGCCCCCTATTATAGTGATTCAATAAATAAAAATACTAGGATAAAGGAAAAATAAAAAGCATACCTAAACTTACCTATAAGGGTGAATCTCATGAAGTTATGTGATGATGGGTGTGTGTAGAGAGAGCACATTGTGAACTATGAATTTGAAAGAGAAAATAAAGAGTATTTTAGTTCTTATTAGATACACTATATCTAAAATAAGAATGTAAAAATTTGGGTAAGAGAGAGATGAAGAGAAAGGAATGAATACACCTCACTAGGTACATGGACCAATACAAAACTTGTTGTGATATTGAGTAATGTTGAATGATGCTATACGAAGAGTAATATGTGAAAGGAGCTAAGTGTTTAATTATTTGAGAGTGCCTGAAGAATGTGAAGGTTGGCCCTTTAAATCCATCGTCACCCACTAAGTGAAATTTCCTGATCATGCATGTGTTGATCAATATTTGGACTATGTATCCAATCCCTCTAAGTGGCTCAAGAATACAAAGGCTAGCTAGTCCTTTGGCTCCATAATTTCCTATGAAGTGAAGATATGAACTAATAATGGTATGAAATGTTTATTCTATGAGATGGCTCTTGAAGCCTATGACTTCTTTGTAATCTGACATTATGGCATGGATAGCCAAATGTATGTTGGAAACTAGGCCAATCTTGGCCACTCTAAAAGGTGGAGATTAGGCTTATATGAAAGCTACTATGAAATGATGCCAACCACCTATAGATGGAATGAGGAACACAACTACTAAGAATGCTTGGGTAATATGCTAAACTCAAAAGGAAAAGAAGACAAATTTTCCATGCACATTACCCCTAATCATTGGTGTCTAAAACATGGATTATGATCTGGAAGCTATACCAACTACCCTATTTGAAATTGGAAGTGAGAGCCATCATGCTACATATGATGTACCCTATATATAGATTCTCTAAGAAAAATTATACTAAAATTGTTATATTTAAACTAGTTTAAATGTGTAAAAACTATAGCTGAACCTATTTTTCTTCCTATTTCTAGAAAAACTAATTTTTTGTTGTTTGGATAGAATCACTAAAAATAGATACCTTATTATCTAGTACTATAGTCTAATCTTGTCACTATTTTCCTGGGCTAAGTCTGATGACTATTATAAAATTGTCACTATTTGCCTAGTCTATTCTACCTAGTTTGAAGTCTGGTTGTTATTCTAGGTGTTCTAAAAACTACTTTTTTGACCGTTAGGAGCTCTGATCTCTATGACAAAACCCTTATTTGTTGACCCCTATTGTGAGGGTAGGAATGAAGACCCTATAATGACTGACCTTAGAATAATGATCCTTGGAAGTGTGTTATGCAACAAAGATACATGATACAATAATGATAATTGAACATATATCTCAAGATATAGCATGGTTTATAATGGATATTATTAGATCAATAGGGGTATACCTAGATAGATATAATAATGTAATAACATTTATAATATACTAAATTAAAATTAGAGGTTTGGTTAGTTGTTAGCTAGAAAGGAAGGATGGATCATGATGTCCATCATGGCATCTAAGAAAGTAAGATAATGCATGATGTGGATCAAGGCATTGCAAACAATTGAAAATCAATCAAGCAACAAGCACATAAAGCAAGAAGTAAGAATCATAAAAGAGTGGCCAAGGGGCCAAGAAAATAAGGGACATGGTAACATGTTATTCAAACTAGAAAGCAAGCATACAAGGCATGTTCAAATTCCACATACACATATAATTGAAACAAGCAAGGTTGTTGTGAAATCCATAATCACATAGAAGAGTGCAGGCAAAGGACATTAGCAAATGTCCTAAGTCACATAAAAGAGATAAAATAGGAAATAAGAAATGTAATCACATCTAGCTATGCAAAGCAAGAAATGAAGGAATGTAATATACTATAAATACAATCAAATCTAACTAATCAAATCAAGAAATGAAAGTATGCAAGATATGGAGTACAAGACTAGGTATATGCTAAGAAATATATAAGTGCTATTTACTAGTGAATGTCGATAGAGTAATATGTGTAATATATTAATTAATTTACATCAACATGATAACTAGAGTGTGTGGTGTAAAAATGACATAACTTGGATGGTTTAGTCATGTGGAAGATGCCCCCAATGGGTATGTATATCAATGTGTGTCTCAAATGTAGAAGTAGGATGCCCCCTCAATGGATAGAGTGAAGCAATCAAGGATCTAGATGTCACTGTACACACTTAAACAAGATCAAGTGACTCATGGTAATGTAGATAAATCAACAAACAATACCATAGAATAACAAATTTAAGTCTATCATGGTAGTAGAAATGTAAAGCATGGAGAATGCACATAATTGAAATGTTTTTGAATTTTTGAAATATTTGAAATATTTTATATTTTAGAATTTTGTATTATTTTTGGATTTTGAGATATTTGAATGTTTTTGGTATTTTTGATATAAAATATGCACAATCAATCATGATAAAACTATGCATAAGACTGAAAAGCTATGTACAAGTAAACAAAAAGAAACTATGTACAAGAAAATAAAAGGAAGTTATATACAATTAATTTTGAAATAAGCAATATGTACATAATGATGTAAAATAACAGGATAGAGGAGGTAAAGGGTCCAAGGATGGATCTCATTGGGGACAAAAATGGAAGAAGGGATCATGACCATCATCAAATGCCTCAATATCATCATCATAAGTATCATAATATGTTGTAGAGTCTATATGTATTTTGGCTATCTCCTCAAGTGTCAGTAAGATATATGCTCTATGTATAGTCAAATATCTATCACTCATAATGGTGTAATCCTATCAATAGTCAATTGAAGGTTGTTCTAGTGGTGAAGATGTTGAGTCACCTCTAGGACAATTAACTCTAGTAGTAGATGGCTTTAGTGGAAGTGGTAAAGCTAGTGTTGGTAGTGTTGTAATTTGAACAGTACCTTGAACCTATAATTTATCCAATCTCTATTGCAAAGTTGTATATGATTTTGTATCATGGCCTATAATCCTATGAAAAAGACAAAATGGGTGACCATCTTGTTATGATAATTTGCTAATAGATTTGTGTCATACTGTAGATAGTTTTATTAATCCCTAATCAAGTAACATCTATAGCATAATCTATGGTTGATGTTGTGTACTACCTACCTAAATCTAAATGACTAGCTCTATATCCATAGAGGTAACCATGTTAATTATATGTGATAAATGATATATCTATGGCCATAAATGTGGAGTATATCTTGAAAGTGTAGTGTGAGATGCTAAAATTGATGTAGGATGTGTAACAAGATCTCTATAGTCATCTTGGTACTCTCCTATGCCAACTGGTGTAAATCTAAATCCACATAAATAGTCATCTATGAGTGTGGATGTCATATCATCATTTGAAGTATCTTGAGAATTTATATCAACATCATGTACATATGGTAACTCAAAATTTACCACAAGGGGTAATTTTTATATGGGACTCTCATTAACTATAGTAATATAAGATAGTGGTGTTGTGAGAGTATCTATAAATATCAAAGTAATTGTATCTATAGAATCAACTGATACTATTAGAACTACTATCAATGAATGTATAATTGTAATAGGGGTAGGAATCCTGACTAATGGACATAACTATAAGTGGAGGAGTGTGAGATGTGCTAGTCTATTTGACCTCATATGTATGTATCTAATCAAGAGAAATGGAATGAGGTGGTAATTGAAATGTGATATGAGGTGTCCCATCTAGAAAAATAGTCAAAGATGACTCTATAATCTAATAATATTTGAATGGTTGGTTATCTATTAGGCATGTGTATAGGTATCTTTCATGGAAAAACTTAACACATCGATGAAGATTAGAAGGAACTACCCCCATAGTGTGCATCCAACGTCATTTAAGTAAAAGATTATAATGAAGAGGACCTGACATGACCTAGAACTATGTAGAGAGGGTTTTGGGCCCTACCATGGTATCCAAAGTAATGGTTCCTAATGTATATCATGGTATATCATAAAATCCTCTAATATTCTTATATGATTCTTGCATGAATGCCATGTCTATGCCCATGGTCTGTAAGAATGTAATATTACATATATTAAGTTTGGAACCATCATCAACTAGAACTCTCTTTATTATGCTAGTTTTGACATGAACTTGTATGAATAGTGGTAAATTTTGATCAATAACTATTTGAGATGGCATGTCCTCATGATCAAAATAAATATCATCTTCTATAGTTTTTATTATGTTGATCACTAATGCAAAATAAGAAGGCTCTAAATCAATGGGCGTAGAAGTCTAAGTGAGTACCTGATAAATAATGTCCTTAAACACATTGGCTTTCTAAAGTAGTTTTAGCATGGAAATCTTTTTTGGTGTGTTTCTCAACTGATCAACAATATCATATGCCTTGTGTGGATCTACCTACATAGGTGGGTTGGGCATGGGATAGAAAGGAATAGGAGGGTGGTGGGGCTCCTAACTAGGTAGAGGAGGCATAGTGTCATGTTAAGTAATAACTCTAACTACATTATCTACTATCTATATAGGACTAGTAGTAGCTATGGGAGGAGAGCATAGAAAATCAATAGATCAAGGTGGTGGAGGGATAAAGGGTGTCAACTAGGCTCTCTAGTGATAGGTAGTGACTTGGGGAAGAGTAAAATGGGCTGTGCAACATAGCTCAACATGGGATAGAGGTTCTAAGGGAGGTGAGATAAGAGGTACCTTAACATATTTAACATTGAATTTATTAATATCATCCCATATTATAAAAATTAAGTATGAAATGAAAATAATGAAGCTTTGTACTAACATATGGTAAACTTCATCATTCATGTACATGATAGGACCAAGTATGGTCTCCTTGTTATTTGCAAGAAATGCTAGAAATATTTGGAAATAAGTAAGATCCAATTTTTTGTTTTATTTTATGTGAAATCTAATTCTAGATGTAAGGTGATACCTCAAGAAAATAGAGGGATCTATTATAGGCAACTAAGGTTTTGGAAGAAAGTTAATTTTGTAAACTTACTAGAGAATTTTAAAAATCAAATTGGATTTCTGATTTAAATAGGCAAGTAAAAAATTAAAAAAATATAGGAAAAATACTCAAAAAATATGAGGACCTGGTATGGGCAACTAGGGTTTTGAAGAAAATTATATTTAAAGTACTATGAAATTTTAAAATTTAATGTTAGTTTTTTATTTTATTATGTAGGTAAAAAATTAGGAGAAAATAGGAAAAATACTAGGAAAATATTGGGACCTAGTATGGGTATCTAGGGTTTGAAAGAAAATTATTTTTAAACTACTACAAAATTTTAAAATTTCATACTAATTTTTTATATTATTATGCAAATAAAAATTAAAAAAATATGAAAAATCAGTAGGAAATTTACGCTAGGGTTTTGAGGGTTTTTATGCATGTTGAAAGTAAGTTAGGTTCACCAAATGATTCAACCTTTTTTGTAATATTGGTTATTATTCATAATTTAGTTAAGGGTCTGAGTTAATTAAATCAATAAATAAATATTCAATAATTAAGATACTAATTTTTATAATTTTACTATAATTTAGATCTTTCTAAAATAGGAATAAGGGAGATAAAATAAGACTTAGCTAAAAACTCATTGAGACGACTGTTATAGGATCTAGAATTCATTATGTAGGACTGGGATAGTGTCACAAATGAAGATCTATCCTTCATTTTATGATTGGATAGGAGGATTGAAATAAGACACCTTGGGATCTAGTGTTATATTCCTCTTCTACCACTATTGTGTAGGAGACCTAATATTTTTGGGTTTTGTTTGTTGTGTCTGTGTGAGCCCACCTATGAAAATTTGATTGTTAGATGTCCACAAAACTCCATGTAGAGATAATTTAGTCTTCAAACCCTATAATCCATTATGATTTAACAAACTTTGGGATAAAGAGGGGTGTTAGTGTGTGTAAGATGCACTAAACGTGTATCTACACCCCTTGTGTGGGCATGTTGCCTACATACCAATACTCTGAAGAGGAATCAAACCATATGTAGTTCTCTCACTTGATGTGCTTTGTGAAATTCAGTATGAAGATGCAAAATGCTAAACTATGTGTGCTTGAGGTGACTAGGGACTAGTGTAAGGATTTTGATGAGCTCGTAATTATATTAGATGGCTATATGTAGAGAATAAGGAAGTATGCATGAGTAGTATTCCTTGTATTATTACTTTATTTGTGATATTTTCCAACCCCCTCTAAATGAACTTTAAATGGGATTTTATAGAGATATATTGGTCATGGATCAAATATATTCATGTGAGGTTGACAAGGAGCATAAGAACTAGAAAAAACTAACTATTGGAGGTAAAAATGCATTTGGATAGGAGAGTCAAAAATGGACACCCTAGGGTCTGGTGCTATAGTCTAAGTTGGGTGCTATAGTTTTGAAGAAATGAGACCTAGGGGGATGGAATCATCACTAGAAATGCTTCCTAAAGGAGGTGGAATCATTATTTAGAAGGCTATGGATGATTGGGAGTAAGTAAAAAGGTGCCTATAAGGGTCATGAAGAAAGCAAGAGGGACCTATGAGTTGGGTGTCACAAGTCACACTCAAGTTACCAATTTTCACAATGTATATAACTACATACAACAATTCAGTATTAATTTTAAATGATATGGTATAACTACTATTCACTTGTAGTGAGGTGGATGCAATATGGATTCCACCCTCCTAACTATGATTGAGGGAGGGTATCATTAGAGAGGATGGTGTAGATGGAGACAAGTGAGGGAGGAATGAATGAGATGGGAACCCTACACATACTACATAGAGTATAAATCTATTTATTGATTATTATATGGTTAATATTGATTTTATTAGCATGCATCATATCATTGATGTATTTTATCATTTGTAATGATTGGTTATCTTGTGCATATTACTTTAACCCTTGTAGTGTGTTTGCATTTATGAGATCATATGATGTATGATATTCTTTTATGTTTATATTACTCCATTGTCTATGACTATGCATCATGTGGGCCAAATGAGTGTGGCATATGCTTACTATAATAAATTAAACTAATTTGATTATCTTACTTCATGTATTCATATTAATCCTAACTAGTGATCTGAAGTCCTTGAATTATCTTTTTGTGATGTGAGCCTAACTCTGCTATCTTAACATGGTTGAACTTATATCTATTAATAGATAGTTCAAATAGTATAATAGCATTATATGTAGAGTGATTAATATGTTGTTATAAAGCAAATTGCTTTAGTATAGAGTTTTTAGACAAACTTTAAGACATGTTGTTTTTAATTGACATCATTTTTATAATTAAATGGGCTTGGAATACCTTATTGATAATATGGTTTTAATATTAGGATATATGTGATTAATTAGAAAGTCATATTATATTGGAAAGGATGTGATTGGTGTGGTTGATCATTTTACTTAGACCAAGTTTGATTTAGTGAAGGCATTGAATATTTAATCAAGGATTATGCATGTTTTAGTGGTATAAGTCATAGTTTGAAGTTGTGATTAAAGGCATGATTGCTAGGTTATAAGTCAAAAGCCTTTCGAGCTATGTCACTTTGCATGCTAATAATTGACATCTATTAGGTTAATGCCTATTATTAAATTTTATAATGTTTAAATGATTATTAAACTTGGAATATTTAGGAATATAAGGTTAAAGTATTGAATTTATAGACTCTTTGAGTCATAATGTGAAGTTTGTTGGATTATTTGTTTTCATGTTTTTTGTTATGATGAGTTTTCAACTAGTTAACTAACTATTGAGAAATTTGAGGAGATGACTATGCTATAATTTTGGCATGCACATTGGAAAATTTTAGAGATAAATGAAATTATGGGTTATGGATTAGGGGATGGTTGAAAAATAGAATAAAGCAGAGCATAGGATGAGGAAAAGGAAAAAAATAATATCTTTGGACTTGTTCTACCTAGAACTATGTTTTTAGAGGTAGGTCCTATTTTTAAATACTTCTAGTTTTTGTAGTTAAAACTATTCCATGAATGTAATGTGGATGTCATTAGTTAAATTCTATTAGGTTTTAGAGGTCCTAGGTTTATTTTTAAAAAATGTAAATATATGATGGGTTCCATGCAGTCAACCCTATAGATGGTTACAACCCATCCAGAGGTTTAAACACATAATAAACCCCCTCCATTTGATTTCATCTATGATGGAGTTTGATTATGCTTATAGAGTTGAAAGAAACCCTAATAAAGAACTAGGGTTCTAAAGAATTCAATGGATTATTATGTGTGAATAATTTGTAAATCCAAAAAAATTATAATTGTTTCAATTATTTTTTAGTGGCTTAAGTTGTGGAATAACTATAATTTCATTAGTTTTGAATAGTTTTTGCTATTTTTTTGGTTCAAACCCTTCAACATGGTCATCCTTACCACACTATGCATAAAACTAAAATGTTATGTTTATTTTGGATATGTTATGAGTTTTTCCATACTTTTGATTAACTCTTGAGTTTAATATAAAATAAAATATAGAAACCAGGGTCATTCATAAATGAATTTTGGGATGAGCTCAATCCATCCACATGGTTGAGATCGAATGAGACCCAAATCCTTATTTCTTTTTTGGTAAATGACTGAGCAAAAATTGGTAGCTGTGTATAAAAATTTTAAGTCATATTTTTTTTGGCTAGTTTATTATATAGATATTGAGCAAGGATTTTTGATTTCAGTCAATTCAAAGATATATGGGGATAGGATCTATGAAATACAATTTTGATGAGTTGATTGGTTTAGGTTAATGTTGATCAAAGGTTTTGATTTTAGTGATTTTGTTAAAAGTAAATAGGCTAAGTATTGATTATGATATTCATTTGAACTTCAATATACATTGTTTAGTCTCTATTTATAGGGAAGAATCAAACCAAATCTTGTTTCTATTATATTGTATTATATAAGTCTTTGGATTATTTACATATGGATATTATGAAAAGTTTGAACTATGCATTTAATTAAATAGTTTGTATACATTTAAAAAGTTTAATTGGTTTCATTTGGTTGATTATACAAACTCTTGAATATTAAATGTTCTAAATATCTAAAGGACTGACTATTAATAGTCAGGCCTATAGATATTAGTTACATAATGATTATATGAAAATTGTATTTTATGTTGTGAAACATAATCAAACCAATTATTCTTATATGGTAGTAGTTTGAATAAAAATAATATTAGTCTACATAATATATATATATATATATATATATATATATATATATATATATAATATGTAGACTAATATTATTTTTATTCAAACTACTAGCATATAAGAATAATTGGTTTGATTATGTTTCACAACATAAAATACAATTTTCATATAATCATTAACACACACACACACACACACACACACACACACACACACACACACACACACACATACAGATATATATATATATATATATATATATATATATATATATATATATATATATATATATATATATATATATATATATATATATACATAAGTATGTAGTCGAGATATATATTTAAATGAAGTGTTTCATTATTAAACAAATTATCTGGTATGATATGTATATGTTATCATGTTTCATTTTGATTTTGCATGGGATTAATTCTAATTTATAATGTATGATGTATTGAAAATTAATGTATTATTACTTAATAGTAGTTTTGTTGGAATTTTTATAATTGAATTCTTAGGGTGTATATGAATTTTATTTGAACAAGGGTTTTTTTATGTTTGAGACTAGTAGTTAATATAAATATGAACCTAAGTAAAAGTTGTTTATAAGTAAATGATAATTAAATTATGGTTGTGAATTAATTACATATTAATGTTTTTTTTATATTAAAATGAAATCAAATATTTGATTAATGAGGGTTGATTAAATATCTATTAGTTGATTATGGTATTTAGATGTTTATAATGATGAATAGGAAAGATTATGATGTTTTTGTAATCATATATACTATGTCTTCCATTATGTAAATAATTATATGATTTAAATATGTAGATTTTAGAATTATTATGATTATATGGTATTAATAACATTAAATAATTATGTGTAATAGAATTCACATACTTAGTGCCATTAATAAGCATATTGGAGTTTCTCAAATGAGTTATGTGTGTGAATTTAACTGATCTTGAGATTTGGAAAAGTATATTAAAACTTTGGCCAAAGTAATGTTTATGGTTTAAAAATAATCATTTAATCTATTTGATTTAGTTTGCATGCATTTCATGATATCATTTTATAATGTATTTCTTTATGATATGTTGCATGTGATAGTTATCTTACAATACATGGGTTTCTAGTTGACTTTCTTGATTTCCACACTATTACTATATTCATATCCATGAATAGAGGGCCATTCCCTTGTTCATATATTGTGTGGTGGATCAAAGGTATATGGTTGGTGTGTAAAATCACTCAAATGATACTCTTCCTCCCCTTCCAGTAGTCAACCGATAGAAGATTTACTTAGAATTATTTCTGTATAATAACAAGTTCTTTGAGACTCATATGTTCTATGGAACATTATATAACTATAACTTATTATTCAGATATGCAATATTATATACTTGTACTATTTGATGTAATTTATATGAGAAAAAAATTTGGCTATAATTTATCTGTACTAATTATATTACTTAATTAGAAGTGGATGAATTATTAAATTGGATTATTATTGTACATTATATTGTTGAACTTATTAAAGCAAATCAACATATGTTATATTGATCATTAGCTTAATTAATCACACTTAACCTTATGGTTAATAACATAGATTATCTTAAATGATGAATTTAGCTAGGGATCATTAAAGTTGAGTTAATTTTGAAGTTGAGTTAAAAAATGTTAACCTAACTCTATTAAACTTTGAGGGTTTATTGCATTTTGGTATTAAATTTGAGGCTCAAAATTTTAGACTTAATAAGTCCACTAACGTATTATTATTATATATTTAAAAATAAGAATGTCACATTGAAGACCAACTAATGAGGGTACATCTAATCATAATAATGTTAACCCTCGAATTGACCCAAATCAGTTTGTCATTGAAAAATTTGCAAAGATTTATTAGATTCTCGTATCCATGAATGAGACTAGGGATCATATAGCTATCCTTAAATAGGAAGTTCATGACTTTATTGAGGAGAATAATCAGAATGAACCTAAAGAACATCCTAGTGATCAAGAAGTTCTTAAAGAACATAGACAAGAGGAAGTACCTCAATAGGTGAAAGCACATGTTTTTGTTGAGCTTGCATGAGATATGAATAAGATAATCCACACAAGTTTAATAGAACCATTCTAAGAGATGGATCTGAAGCATGGATAACTAATATGAAAACATATTTTGAGATTCAAAATTAATCTAAAGTTATAAAAGTAGTTTTTGAAGCTTATTAGTTGGTTGGTGAAGCAGTTACATGATGGAAAAATAAGAAATTAGAGATGAACCTTAAATCTACCACCACCACATGGGAATAGTTTATGACCTTGTTTAGATCATGATGGTTTCCCAAATTTATTTTGAGTAAAAGCTAACAATTTTTTAGAATATAAAGAATGGAAACTTTACAGTGAATGAGTACTAGGAGGAATTCACTAAGATCCTAAAATACATTCCTTAGATTAGCAATATGAGAGGTTTTGCATCAATACATTCATTATGGGTTTAAAACCTTAAATTATGTGTGAAGTGGATGTATATGGGCCATCTACTATGGATCAAGTCTTCAAGAAGGTAGTAAAATAGGATAAAAACTAAAGTCACTTGCTCAGGTCAAAGATGAATTCAATAAAAATTTAGGAGGTCCCAAAATGACTTTAAAAAATAAGAATTGGAAGAGTGGAAAATCTAAAAATAAGTTCAAGAATCAAAATTATAAGTTTAGTAGTGATTCAAGGAATAGGAATCTATAAAATAGTATTAAAGGATGTTTTAGAGGAAATCAATAATTTGATAGGAAAGGGAAATCGAGTGGATGCTTCATTTATGAAGGTGATCATTATATTAGGTAACATACTCAAGGAAAATAAGATGGTAAAAATAAGGGTTTTGCTCTATAACAAGGATATTTCTAGCATATAATTCTTGTATCTTTTGATAACTAATAAGTATATTTTTAAGATTCTCCTATTGAACTATTAGGTACTTTATTTGGTTAACCAATTTTACTTATGATTGAAATTGGATATATTGAATGTTGTATTACTCCTAGTATGCTTAGAAAGTTGTCTATAAAAGATGGAGTTATGGTAAATGCATGGTTGGTTCAATATAAGAATGAATCTAAAGTCAAAGATGATAAATGTATGGTTGAAGTTGAGATCAAACTACATGAATTCACTATGATAGTGGATTTTTTTGTAACTCTATTGGGGTAATACAATGTAATCCTAGGAGTAAACTAGTTAGCTTAACATAAAGCCAAGGTAGATTTCCTACTTAAAAGGGTTGAATGTCTAGATAATTTGGGTAATCAAACCCAAATTCAAGGAATAAAGAGGGAACATAATATTAGAAAACTTTCATTACATTAGTTGAAAAAGGCTTAGAGAAAAGGGTGTCAAGCATTTATTGTAAAAATAAATGAGATGGAGAATTCATTAGAGCCTTATATTGAATAATATCCTTTTCTCTAGGATTATTGAGATGTTTTTCCCAAAGAAATACTAGGTTTACCCCCTAAAACATAATTTAATTTCTCAATTGACATCATTTCAAGGTCTAAATTACAATCCAAATTCTCCTATAGAATGATGACAACTGAATTAGTGGAGTTGAAGGCTCAGCTTCAAGATATATTATTTAAAGGGTTAATCAAACCAAGTGTGTCACCATGGGATACACCAGTTGTGTTCATTAAGAAGAAATATGTAACCCTTCATTTTTGTATTGATTATAAGATGCGGAATAAGGTAATGATAAAAAATAGGTATCCTTTACCTCACATTGAAAATATTTTTGATTAAATGTGTGGAGCATCAATTTTTTCAAAGATTGATCTTTAAGTAGGATATCATTATTTAAGGATTCATGATGAAGACATTCCAAAAACAACCTTTATAATTCGATACAAGCATTATGAATTAAAAGTTCTTCCTTTTAGGCTAATAAATGCACTAGCAACATTTATGAATCTCATGAATAGTGTGTTCAGGGATTATCTAGATCATTTTGTGTTAGTATTTTTAGATGATATCCTCATTTACCCTCAATTTAAGGATGAACATCTAGAGTATTTGAATTTGGTTCTGAAATGGTTATGTAAGCATAACGATTTTGGGAAGCTAAGTGTGCCTTATTTTATAAAAAGGTACACTACCTTGGGCAGATTATATCTATAAAAGGAATATTCATAGATCCTTGGAATATTTAATCCATTATGGAATAACCAACACCTAAAACCATCCATGAAGTTAGGAATTTTATGGGTTTGATAGGATATTAGAAGAAGTTTGTTCCAATTTTTTTTAAGATAACAAATCCAATTATCTCTCTTGAGTGGAAAAATCAGAATTTTGTATGGTTAGTCAAGTGTGAAGAAGATTTTAAAGAGATGAAAAGAAGACTTACCTTAACACTCATGTTGAGAGTTCCTGATCCAAATGGCCAATTATCAATTATAAATGATTCTTTATGAGATGGTATTAGATGATTTCTCATGTAATAAGGTTCTATTATAGATTATGAGTCTATAAAGTTGAAATAGTATGAGAAAAATTATGCCCTATATGACTTTTAATTGGTTGACATTATTCATTCCTTATAGGTTTTGAGGCATTATCTATTTGGAAAATTATCTGAGCTTAATACCAATAACTTGGGACTCAAGTATATCTTCACCCAACCTAACCTAAGTACACATTAGAGATGATGGTTATATTTCTTGTCAAATTATAATTTTGAAATATACTACATTAAAGGCAAGGAAAATAGGGTTACAAATTCTTTTAGTCATCAAAGGTATATAACAACTCTAGATACTATCAAGAGTACTTTTTGGAATCAAGTGGTAAATTGTTTTCCAAGAGACGAATTTTATGAATAGGTAAATATATCATTAGCTCAAAACACTCAAGATTCTAAGTATGAGGGATTCAAATTTGAATATGATGGTTTGTTGAGATACAAAAGAAGGATTTATGTAATAGATAAGGAGAATTTAATGAGTGTATTACTCAAGAAACTACACAATGCTCCTTATTTAGGACATCTAGGTGTGACTAAAATTTTAGTAGAGCTTAGGCCATTATTTTTATGGAAAGGAATTAGGAAATATGTAGATAATTTTATTTCTCAATGTTTATAATTTTAGTGAGTTAATATTGATCATGTGCTTCCTATTGGGTTGCTATAACTACATACCATACCATAATAAAAGTGGTAGGTCATTAGTATGGACTTTATCCAAGGGTTTTTAATATCTTAGAATTTCTATGACATGATTTTGGTAGTTGTAGATAGACTCACCAAGATAACTCACTTATTTCCTATTAATATTTTAGATGATTCACCTATGCTTACAAAGAGATTTATGAAAGAATTGTATAGGTTGCATGGGTTTTTGAAAAATATTATTTTAGATAGGGACCAAAAAATGACTTTTAGATTCTGGTTGACTCTCAATTTAGCATTCGATACTCAGTTAAAATTTACCACAATGTACAATCTAGAAATATATGGATAAACATATAGGGTGAATCAGGTTTTAAAATGTATTCTAAATATTTAATATATGAATCAATAGTATATTAGGAAGAATATATTCTATTGGTTGAGTCTACCTACAACAACTCATACCTATCAATGATGAAAAATGGCTCCATTTAAGGCATTATATGGAAGAAGGTGTAGAACACTAATCAACTAGGATAGGTTAGAATATAGGGTAGTCTTTAGGTTAGATATGCTTCTTGAAATGGAAGAGTAGGTTAAGTTAATAAGGTAAAGGTTGGATAAATCCAATGATAAATATAAGAGCAATGTTGATCTAAAAAGAATAACAATGTAGTTTTCAATTAAATAAAAAGTATTTATAAAAGTTAAACTACATAAAATCTTGATCAAATTTTGGAAATCATCTAAATTATCTCCTATATATGTTGGAATTTTTTAAGTCTTGGAAGTTTTCAATCCTATGGCATACAGGCTTGCTTTTCCACCTACTTTATCACTCATACACAATGTTTTCCATATATCATATCTTAAAAAATATTTTTCTAATCATTCTCATGTATTGGATTAGAATGATTTACAAGTTTTGGATCTTGGGGTGGTCATAATAGAACCAGTTAGAATAATTGACACTCACAAACTTAATTTTCATAATAGAGAAGTGTCATAGTGCAAGGTCTAGTGGGACCAATAATTTGAATATAGTGCTACTTGGGAATAATATGAAGAGTTTCATAATTTTTTTCCTCATTTTTTTAATTAAAAATTTACTAAATATAATGTTTATTTTCATCTAAACACTATTTTATTTCATAACTTTTTTGAAATAAGAGTCATTAAGATGACTATTTTTAGGGGTAAGGATATTACATCTTAATTTTCATATAGACGTATTATTATTAATTATGTGGCAAGTAATTAGTTTACTTGATATGTTAAGTAAATTAAATTAGTTATATTTTAATTATGGATAATGTTTGTTTCTTATGATCATCATAGTTAACTAATAGTTAGTTATTTGTATTATGTTATGATACATTTTAAATCATTATTGTATAGTATATTATGTTACATTAGTTTATTATGATTTTTAGATGAGATGGTCTAAATAATATTCACTTATAATGAGGTGGATGTAGGATGGATTCCACCCTCCTGACTATGACTGAGGGAGGGTATCAATAGAAAGGATGGTGTAGATAGAGATAAGTGGGGGAGGAAAGAATGAGATTAAAACCCTACACAAACCATAGAAAGTATAAATATGTTTGTTGATTGTTAGATATTTAATACCAATTTTGTTAGAGGTACAATCATTGAGGGGGGTGAATCATTAAGCCCAGATAATCTAATATCAATTTCAAACATTTCAAATCTCTTAATTAGTTACCACAAGCATTCATGAAGCATACACATCATTCATAGCAATGACCAAGAGAGACAATGCAAGATAAAAAACATAACACATGACATATGTGGGAAACCATCTTGGGGGAGAAAACCCACTAGAACATGAAATTAGACAACTATCCTATAATAACAAGATCCAATTTAGACCAAAAATAATTGATTAAGGAACTACCATCCCTTATTTTAGTGACACTGCAATCCCACAAGGATCTATTACACCTATTTAGATGAGCTACCACAACAACTAGACCCTTAACAAGTTTCACTTTGTAAGGAGGATATAACCCCTATATGTTAAACAACCACAAAAACACCTATGAATAGAATAACTCATATGAAATTTATTGCCTCCAATCTTATGGAGATATAAAGTACATCAAATTTCTTCAACTCTGCACACTCAATGCATCCAAAGCCACCTTTTGGATCACTCTTCACTCTTTAGCAAAAATTTGTCACAACATTAGTAACATGACTAAATGGTGATACACATAGACCTCAATCTACTCTACTCAACAACCCATTTATTGGTCACACTTACTCTAAACCACACACACAAGCCTCTCACACATCTAGAAAGTATCATCTTTAATTTCACTATTTATAGAGCATACATGATTATCAACATCTTGGTAAACTATTATATTTTACTTAACTCTTAAGTATTCTCTCACATCAAGACACATCTCAAAATAATATTTTTAGGTCAGCCATAGCATCTATGGGTCACCCTTAAGTAGTTACACCTTTCATTCAGGCCTTTGTAGCTCTTATAGGTCTCATGGAGACCTATTCACCCATTTATCACTTCATTGAGAAAAATAATAACAAAATAACACTCTAAAACTCATGGACCCATTCCACATGATCTATAGGTCCCCTTTAAGTGATAACATCCATCATAACACTCTTATACTAACCCCTAATTAGCTCAAACACCTCTCTATACACACAGTCATTATGAACAAAAACACATTCAAATTATAACCATTTGTTCATACTGCATATGATTTTTTAAACCTTTATAATTCACACATATGGTATTCATTGAGTCTAAAACATAATCCAATAAATAGTTTACCTTTAAACATCAAGATACCAACTAACACAAATCAAATACCCTTCTCAGGTTAGTTGTATAACATGCATAGAAATATAGTCAAATTTGAACCTTAATATATTAAACTATACACACTTTAAAATACTCAAATATATATTTAAATATTTTCCTTAGACCCCTCTACAAATTCAATTTTAACACCATGAGTAAATTTTGCATAGAACGAAAGATATAACACAAAAATTGATAATTGGTTTTTCCTTCACATTTTGAATATTTAAATATAAATGGTCACAGTTAAACTTTGATCACTAAAAATGATCTTGTGCCCTTGTGTATTAGATTAATTATGCACCTTTTATCTTATTCTAAATTTAACTCATAGTGAACCACTACTCAAACATTATACTTCAAATACTTGGCATCATCTTGTTTCTTCTTGACATCCTAAGATAAACATGCTCTTTCAATCTCCTATATGTAGCTCAATATTTATTTTTGTTTAAACATTAGACACTTTAACTCATTTCAATCAATATGCATCATTGATCTTGATTAGTACGAACACCCACTCACCATCAAATCTTAGAATTAACTTGATCTTTACCTTTACCTATCATTAAGCAACTATCACATTGAATTCTTTGACTCAATATACACTATTAGATAAATCTATATGATCACCCATGAACCATTAGATCTTCATTTTTTCCTGATCTTTATCTCTTACAAAATCAACTATGGGAACCATTGCAATCTACCAGGAAGGGAAAATTTAAACCTCAATAACTTTTATTGTGCTTAGATGCATAATCTAAAAATTGGATCATGGAATCTACTTATATATGAGAATCCAAACATATATCAATTTATTCTTAAAATATTTTCATGTTTAATATATAACTCCATTAGTCTTATCACTCATACTTTTTTCTATAAAGCCAACTATGCCTAAAACTACTTGGAAGACTAACTTTGCACATGCATATCATTTGATGTGCTTCATTGCATGACCTAAAACTTAGTGCATAGTAAATAGGTATAAACATAAACAAACCCATATGGTCAACTCATTTTTAAACTACCACATGTGTGAAATATTACTACATCATAATTCCTACTCAACTTTTCTTTCCACATGCAAATTTGGTTATGGGAAAGTACTATCAAACTACTTGGGAGCCCAAATTTGCACTTGCATATATTTTGTCACATGACCTAAGATTTATTTAATAATTTATTATATTATAGTGAAATTCATACATATGTCAAGTTTATTTTGAAACTTTCATACATGCAAGATATACCATCACCAAACTTCTTAGTCAGCTATGTTTGAACATAGAAAACACTATCAAAATTCTTGAGAGCCTAAATTTGCACACACATATATTTGGTTGTGATTCATCACATTACTTGAGACTTTTACCATATAATTTTGGGACTATTTTATCACAACCATATACCCAACTCCCCCTGACTCATCCACATGTGAAAATTATGATGTCATCAAATTACCTACTCAAATTTTTTGCCATTAGACCCAAAATGTCTAGATGAAAACTATGTACTACCAAATAAATTTAACTTATGCACATAAGCACTCAATGCATTATTGAACTTTGATAAGACCTATTTCATAATATCAATACTTTATACTCATCCCTATGCAAGTCTAAATATTCAAAATCTAAAAATCAACTAAGCCTACTTCAAGCATACTAGGACAAGAACTTTGCACACTTTATCATTGACACAAAGATTATTAAGACACTTTATCCACTCAACTATAAACCTCTATTAAATCACTATGACATCATTGAAAACTCTTCAACAAACTCACCTTTTTTCATTGATGTCAACAAACATCATAAATCTATATACAACTCACCTTCCTTATCTCTCTTCAAGCACTTCCAAAATAGGAACTTTCTCCTCCTTTGACACAACAAAAAATTTGGCACCAACTGATCCTAAGGACCTAAAAATACTATAAATAGGAGAATACCATCTTATAAATATATCAAAAACTCCTCCTTACCTTAAGCCTACCTCTTCTTTCCTTGACAACTTCCTATTTATCCATGCCAACACTCTCTTCAACCAACCCCTATAACCAATGAATAAAAAATGCAAAAAATTACTAGAATATGATATAAATCACCAAAAAATAATTGAGAGATACTCCCCCTAATATATATGATCAATTTAACCTCCTAAGCATCTTCATATCTCTGCACACCATGAAGAACCACCATATAAGCTTACTAGCTTTCTATCTCAAGTTATCACAAGGACCACCAACAAAACTTCATGCCACTTAAAAAAAAAAAACATGCTTTAAACCAACTTTATAACTCTCTTTTAAATACTCATACCTTTCTTTTTTGGAAAAACTGAACATAAAACATTCTTCTTCTCACTAGGCCTATTTAGACGCCTTATATCCCTACCTAGAACTTACAGATCCCACAAATTTTATTAGACATATCTTCAAAAATTTAAACTCAATATCTAGAGTAATCTCATATTCCCCCTCAAGAAAATTAATTTTCATAACCTAGTTCATCCACTAAAATATAGTTCCTCATTAGGCCTTCATCTTGACAAAGACATGAATAATTTAAAAAACATAAACCTTCAGATCTCTATGAAGATTGATTTGACAACACATTTGTCCCATTCAACCTATTAAGAATCCTTAGACTTCAAATCATAAGGTAAATAATTTTTCTAGCATATCCCAAAATATTAGATCTTGAAAAACAAACTCGGTCAATCTAGCACCTTCTGGTCAATACACACTTATGAAACTTCTCTCACACATAGGTCATTACCACATACTTATAAACTAATTTTTGAGCTTTCAAACCTCTTAGAACCCATATATCCTATAATCCATTCTAGGCCTACTTGCCCTTAATCTAAAATTAAGAAAATTGAGAGCACTCAAAAATATCCAATTTGACTTCACCATACCTTCAGACCATAAAACCAACTAGAGCATACTACAATATGGTCAATAGACCTTTCTATGCAAAATATCATCTTGAAAACTCACAAATCCTCCTTTACCACTTGTAAACCTTCAACTTGACCATACACTATAGCTCCTCAAAACTTTGGAATAAGCTCATGAACTTGTTACTCCCCCTTAACCAATGACCTTCTCTATACTAATTGGTATTATGAAATTAAGCACACAAACTTGATTCTCTAAAAATAAAATATCTCCTATGAAGCATAGGTAGAGACACCCTACTTCACAATGTTCTATAACAATATGAATCTAGGAGTTTACCACAACTCCTCATATTCCTTCTCTCCTTGGCCATCTAATACTTGTAGTTCTTATTCTTCTTATTAGGCTTAAGAGAAGAAACATGTTCATCCACTAAAATATTATCTTTTTATTATAGGATTGAGTTAGCAATACATGGAGATAACATAGATTCATGACATACCTTTCCATATAAAGAATCCACCTTGAAGTTAGGAACCTCATCACTAGGCATAGACAATTGATGTTCTTTACATGATTCATGTTCAACAATAGAAATATGTTCACTTGGATCCATACTCACCTTAGAACTAGCCTCAACTAGTACCTTGGTCCTCTCCTTGAGCTCGGTCTCTTTATCTACAACATGAGTAGACAATGAGAGCCATTGAAACTAATTAACTTATGTAGCATTCTCCACTATAGAAAATATATTACCTGGACCAAAAAAACCCATCATGACTCATACTTACCACCTTTGTTTTTCATGAGTTAACTTGCCTTCTTCCTTACACTTTAAGAACCTAATTGAACTCATTTTAACTTGATGGCCTTTACTTACAGAATCTAGCAATGTGACCAATCTTCTCACAGTTATATCAAACCATTATTTTTGAAGTGAACTCAAATTTCCCTACCTGATATGGATAAAATATCACAATGTGTCCTTTGTCATAACAATTAAAACAAACTATTTATTTTGAATAAGACTCACCTTACCTTACCTTATTTGGACATTGCTTTGTAAAGTGTCCCTCATTAAGACAATTGAAGCACATAACTTTTTTCACACCTTTCGACTAATGACCCCCATCATAGTTCCATGCAAACTCATTTCTAATAGGTCTCTTGTATTCTATATTTCTATGCCCAAACTGACTACATGTGTAACAATAACCATTGAAACTTACATACCTCATGGCATTTGGTTATCTGATATGATTTGTTTTTAGTCTGCTAGGACCTTCATTCCTTGTCTGATGATTTGTCTTCAAACTCAAATTTTTATTTTTCACATTAGTCTTCCTCTTGTCTTAAGTTGTATTCTCTAATTCTTCTTTGTATCCAAGACTAGTTCTATCACTTGCATACTTTTGGTCATTTATAATATTATCTAGATCACTTAATCTCTTTTTAAATATCACAAATTATTTAACCTTAATAGATGCCTTCTCTAAATCAGACTTAAATGACTCATTTTCACTTACATACCTTGAACATTCATCTTCTCTAGCTTTCAAGCTTGTAGATAGGATTTCCAATTGACAACTGATATGCTTGACCATATCTTCATGCTCCTTGGTGTCTTCATTAATTATTACTTAATACACACTAAATTGATCCTCATAGTCCTTGATTTGAGAGTTCATATTATTTTTAATCTTCTTCTCAGTCTTTAATTCTTCAATGGCATCCATTAATTCAATCACACAATCCACCTAATATCTATCAACATCTGAATCACTCCAAGTACACTCCTTTTGATATGAGAAACATAATTTTTCAACCATGAACATGGATTCATATTCAACATGACTATAATCTTCATGATCATATTTTGAGTCACTATCTTCACTCTCATATGATGAGCTATAACATTTTTTGGTGTAGAGACTCTTCTTGTTCTTGAAGGACTTCTTATTTTTATAATTTATGAATCCTTTCTTCTTATATGCCTTCTTGTCTTCATTTTTTCCTTCACCATGCTCTTCATCATGATTATTCTCATTCTTATGATGTTAATTCTAATAAAAATTTCCAATCTCTCCACAATTGAAATATTTGAAGGGTAGTTTACCCTTATACTTTCTTGAGTCTATTTTTAATTTCCTAGTAATTAAACCAATTAGTTCATCCTCATTAATGTCATATATCTCATTATTTTTAGTTTTCTTACCTTGTAAATTTTTATTTGGCTTCATTTCAATCTTGAAAGTTTCTTACTTCTTTGGTGGTATATCATCATTTACTCTCATATCAAGGCAGTAAGGGTGCCATGCAATTGATCCATCTTCAATAGAGTAAGATCATGACTTTATTCTATAGTAAAATTTTTTGGATCAAACCTCAAGGATTGAGACTTTAATAAATTTTTAACTACAATATCCTCTTCAAGGTTCTCTCTAAGACCTCTGATGATATTCAAAATCTCATCAACTCTATATAGAAAGGATGCCATAGAATCTTCCTCCATTTTAAGACTCTCAAATTATCTTTGATGAGTCTACAAAGTTTCCAACTTAACCTTTTAATCTCCTTCATGAATGACATAAAATTTATCCCATGTATTTTTAGTATATTTAAAATGTATTACCTTGGTAAACTTAGTCTCTATAAGACCACAAGTAATGACATTCATTACCTTAGAATTATTTTCAAATAGCTTCTTGTTTGCAGCACTAGAAGGAGTAGTAGGAGAACCATAACCATTCACAACATATTTTCATGCATCAAAACTTAGGGACGTAATGTATGTCCTCATACTTACACTCCAAAAATAAAAATTAGATCCATTGAACATCAATTATTTGTTATTATATAAACCTCCTTGATAACTACCCATATTGTACCTTGGATCACCTTCAAGTTGTCAAAAGACCTACTCTGATACCAATTATTAGAGGTAAAATCATTGGGGGGGTAAGTAAATGAGCCCAGATAATCCATTTTCAATTTTTAAACTTTCAATACTCTTAATCAATTACCACAAGCATTCATGAAGCATACACATCATTCATAGCCATGAACAAGAGAGACAATGCAAGATCAAGCACATACCACATGACATATGTGAGAAACCCTCTTAGGGGAGAAAACTCATTGAAACCTACAATTGGACTACTATCCTATAATAAAAAGAACCAATTTAGACCAATAATAACTAATCAAGTAACTATCATCCCTTATTTTAGTGAGACTACAATCCCATAAGGAACTACTACACTTGTCTAACTGAGCTGCCATAATAACTAGACCTTTAATAAGTTTCACCTTAAAAGGAGGTTACAATCCCCTAGATGTTGACTAGCCATAAACACAACTTATAATATAATAACTCTTATAACATTGATTACCTATCAAATTGATGGAGATATAAAGTTCAATATATTTTTTTAACTCTACACACTCAATGCATCCAAAGCCACCTTTTGGATCACTCTTCACTCCTCAACAACAACTCTATCACCACATCAAAAATATGACCAAATGGTCATACACATAAACCTAAATCTATTATTCTCAATAAACCATTTATTTGGCACACCTACTATACTTCACCTCTCAACCCTTTACTCTAAACCACACACACAAGCCTCTCACACATCTAGAAACCATAGTCTTTGGTTTCACTATTTATAGAGCATACATGATTATCAACACCTTGGTAATATATTAGACTTGAATTAACCCTTAAGGATTATCTTACTTTAATACATGGCTCAAAAAAGTCTTTTTAGGTTGGCCATAGCATCTATGGGTCACCCTTAAGCAATTACACCTTTCAATTAGGCCCTTGTAGCTCTTATAGGTCTCATGGAAATTTATTCACCCATTTAGAACTTCATTAAGAAAAATAATAACATAAGAAAAATTTACAACTCACGGACCCATGACACATGATCTATAGGTCCCCTTTAAGTGCCAACATCTATCATAACACTCTTCGTCTAACCCCCAATTAGCTCAAACACCTATCTATATGTTGACGCTGGAAAGTGCACCCAGTTGGCAGGAAAACGGATTCCTACCCTCTCCCCGCAACATGGAAATGCCTCTCTCACCTATGGGACGGCGAAGTAGGAGAGGAGAGTCTCTAGGTATGGGCTAGTTCCCTCTGATGTATCTTGTTTGTTTCTGGCAGTTCAAAAATATAGATATATAGATATACTGGGGGGGATGAAAAGAGAGAAGAAAAAGCATGAAAACAAACAGCCTACTCTAAAAGAGGTGATACACCAAAAATGAAATGACCTTCCCACCTCCACACTCAGGACCAAACAAAACATACATACACTCAGATTTGGTAGAAAAGACCAGGTCTCTGGGATGACAGGGAGGTTCTTATGGAAAGCATAGAAAATAGGGACTCATCGAGGTGCTAAGAAATACACACTATAGGTGACCTCACCTGTTCTATACCTCCAAAACAGAACTCTACTCCTAACAACAATAGATAGTGGCACTTTGTAGATCACAGGTTTGCTGGTGTTGAACTTGTGAGAGCATTAAGAGACAATGACTAGACACAGACCAACATTCAATGCATACTCTACACAATCCATCCAAAAAAGAGGTAAAAATTGTCTTTTATTGATTTAGGTGGAAAATTTGGAGAGCAGTGCTCTTTACAAAATTGGGGAAGATCTTGATAAAATGACCAAGTCTGCGTATTTATATGGGAAGAGCCAAGAGGATTCTCATTGGGAAGAGTGAAAAAACACTATTGATGACATCACAAGTCTACCAAAACCATGCTTGTTACCTCGTTTTGCATGCTAGTCTTCTCCTTTGGCAGCTGGGCAGGCTTTTTCCTATGCTTTGCAGGGCTTTTTTGCCGCTTGCTATTATGGGTGGTGAATTTGCCACCCACTGTCATGGACTTCATGTGAGACTTATGCCTTTGTCGGCTGATAAGCTACCGACCACGGTAGTTTTGCCGATGTCGGTCGAGTATGCTGCTGACCACGACAGTTTTGCCAACATCGGCCGATGTTAATGGCCTTTTTTTTGCTGGCTACTTCATGCGGTGATTTTGTTGCCCTCTACATGTGTGTAGGCGGTCTCTTTTTACTCGCCAGTGTTATGGGTGGCAATTTTTCTGCCCTCTACATTTTTTCTGCCCTTCTTTTGCCTTAGTGTTAAACACCCTAGTTTTTTCCTCTCCTCTTTTGTGAACATTTGAAGACTCTGCCTTTTGCTACTGTGAACGCCAATGAATGAGGCCGATGAACCAATGCTCTAAAATAGAGATATTGAACCCTGAAGGTGGACCTTGCAACTTGAAATGACTGGCCATGTAAAGCAGGTGTAGGAGGTGACCGAGATTTTGCCTGAGAGGCAAAATTGGGTCAACAAATTGGTGACTCATAGGGTAAGCATGCCTACTATGCTTAGAATCCAGTTTCCTTACATATCCATTGGGTGTGGATTCAGATGGAGACTTTGAAGAGAGTTCACAATAGATTTGATAATTCAAGGATCAAATACATAGAATTTACCCCCAAACGAAGGGAAACACACAAGGCTAAAAAACAACTACCTGTGCAACTTCACTTAGGGAAAATAAGGAAAACAACTGAAAGCAAACTATTATATACAGCTAACCAAGAATGTTCACATCCCTCCTGGATCGAAAGGAAAATTTCTTAAGTCCCCTTCCTGGTGAAGAGACTTATCGTGATAGGCAAGTAGCTGAAAGAAAATGAGATTTGGTGACTTGCTCTTCCTGCCTGTCACCTGAGTTGGCTAGAAATTGAGGGGATCAAAATCAAACATGCCTCCAATATATACATATTCTAATTGTTCTAGGAGGCTTGTTGGATGCTGGTCCTTCAAATTGGTGCCCCTCACCAAGAAATTAATTGCTACCGGTTTATCACTGTAAGCCTTCTGATCTGCATAATTCTTCTGCAATGTATCATGCTCTGATTTGTTTCCCTCTACTTCGCTGAAAACTCTGTCAGACTCATCCTTTGCTTCCTCTTGGCCTTCTTGAAGAAGGGTGAATGTGGTAATGTCTAAAAGGGGCTGACAAAATGATTGCTCATCCCACAAGACTTCACTTATATGTTTAAAGTTTAGTTCTTTAAGGTATTCCTCCACGAAGATAGACTTCTCCTTTTCCTCTTTGTTGATCAGATTCTCTAGATTTTCAAAAATATTCTCTTGATCCTCCTCTAACTCAGGTTCTTCCATGTAGTCATCCTCATCAATACAGTAAGGAAGTTCATTGAATAGAGGAGAAGAGAGCTTACCATGCATTTGTTCCTCCTCGAATTTTTGGAACATCTACATATACGCAAGGCCTGCATCTTCTCCACTACTGATAAGGTCTTCACAAGGAGTATCAATGATGATTTCTTCTTCGTTGTCGCTCATAATAGCCTCTTGAAGACTTGTAGATTGGATCTTTTGTTCCTCTCCTACCTCTTGCAAAATAGGTTCTTCCTCGAGAAGGGGTGAAGTGGAGAAAGCAGGTGGAAGAGGGAATAGTCCTTGAGCTAAAATCGAATGATTCTCTTCTCTCCACTTAATCAACACTTCATCAATATCAGGGGTGGCCTGATAACTCTCTTGGAAATGTGTAAGTGGGGTGTGCTCAGGCATGGAATGTGTTGTTTGGCCTGAACCATCCATCACACATTGGCTGAGGGAACTCTCTCTGTATTCCAAATCTGCTATTCTCTTGCCCAGATCTTCTTAGAAAAGCTTTTCCTGGAGGCTGCCAGAATCATCACAGGCAGGCACAACTTTAGCTTCTTCAAGGTTTTGAGAAAAACCTTACTTTTCTTCTTCTACTTTGCTGCCCCATGATTCCACTATCTTCCCCCAATTTAGGATCTCTGAATTAAAATTCTGCCCTTGTGAACAGGCAGTAACTTTGTTCTCCATGAGGTCCTGAGGCTCCTCCACAAGGTCTAGAAATTTTAACTCTCTTTCAAGGAGAAGCTTCATCCTAACCTCTAAATATTCAATTTGTCTGGCTAGGTTTTCTTGAAAGAGTCTTTCTTAGAGGTCACCAGCATGATCCTCTTCAAAGCTCTAAGCTGGTCCTTGGTATTCTTTCCCCTAGCTTGAAATTTACACGTCATGCTGGAAAACTTGGGGAGGCTGAGGAATGCAAGGAAAACACTGTTGGTGCATTGGAGGAGCCTCTAGAAGAGGGACGTGCTGGCTGGTGGTATTATTTTTGATGGAAGATTCCTGATCTAAAGAGTTGAAAAGATTGATCTCCATGGGGGGTTGCTCTGATGTCACTTGGTGTTGGAAAGCCAGGCGCACGGGATTGGGAGCAGCTATATTTGATGAGTTGGAGTGAGCAAGTGCAATTTGATAAAATGGATTTGGTGCAAAAGAGGGGGTTTTCTTCAGGGTAGGAGGAGGCACGCAAGGTTGACTACCTTGAAAAGATGGATTTATCCATTTTGGCACCTCTTCCTTCATGGATTGTACGACCTGTGCTTGCCTAAACAAGCACTCCTCTTTATACATCAGCTCTTATTGATATTTGTACTACTCTTCCAGCCTGTCAATTTCCATTGTCTGCCTCTCAAATTCCAATGCCACCTCCCTTATAGTTGCAGGGCAACTGGGAGAGCTACTTGAGGGGATTCCATAAATATTTTGAGTCTGATCGATATTATATGAAGGAGAACAAAATCCATGGTTTTGTGCAAAAGAAGTATACATATAAGAAGTGGATGATTTTTGATGGCACTAAGATGCTTAACCAGTGGATTTACTCAGAGTCGCCAGATGCTGAAGAAACAAAATGATCTGCTGTAACAGGACCAACATCAATCCTGAAACCTTACTGCGTTGAAAAATATAGTCCCACCGGGTGTGCCAAAACTGTTGACACACACGGTGCTGTATTGGTGGTTCCTCTTCTATAATAGGATCAACGAGTAACCCTACAACTTTTTTGATTAAAAACTTGGAGTCCCACTGGGCGTGCCAAAACTGTTGATGTAGGAAAGTTCACCCAGTTGGTAGGAAAATGGATTCCTGCCCTCTCCCCGCAACATGGAAACCCCTCTCTCACCTGTGGGACGGTGAAGCAGGAGAGGAGAGTCTCTAGGTATGGGCTAGTTCCCTCTTATGTATCTTGTTTGTTTTCAGTAGTAAAAAAATATAGATATATAGATATACTGGGGGGATGAAAAGAGAGAAGAAAAAACATGAAAACAAATAGCCTACTCTAAAAGAGGTGATACACAAAAAACGAAATGACCTTCCCACCTCCACACTCAGGACCAAACAAAACATACATACACTCAGATTTGGTATAAAAGACCAGGTCTCTGGGATGACAGGGAGGTTCTTATGGAAAGCATAGAAAATAGGGACTCATCAAGGTGCTGAGAAATACACACTGTAGGTGACCTCACCTATTCTATACCTCCAAAATAGAACTCTACTCCTGACAATAGCAGACAGTGGCACTTTGTAGATCACAGGTTTGTTGGTGTTGAACCTGTGAGAGCATTAAGAGACAATGACTAGACACAAACCAACATTCAATGCATACTCTGCACAATCCATCCAAGAAAGAGGTAAAAATTGTCTTTTATTGATTCAGATGGAAAATTTGGAGAGCAGTGCTCTTTACAAAATTGGGGAAGATCTTGATAAAATGACCAAGTCTGCATATTTATATGGGAAGAGCCAAGAGGAGTCTCATTGGAAAGAGTGAAAAAACACTGTTGATGACATCACGAGTTTGCCAAAACCATGCTTGTTGCCTCCTTTTGTATGCTAGTCTTCTCCTCTAGCGGCTGGGCAGGCTTTTTCCTATGCTCTGCAGGGCTTTTTTTCTGCCTACTATTATGGGCAACAAATTTGCCACCCGTTGTCATGGAATTCACGTGGGACTTATGCCAACGTCGACCGATAAGCTGTCAATCATGGCAGTTTTGTCGACGTCAGCTGAGTATGCTGCTGACTGCGGTAGTTTTGTCGACGTCAGCCGATGTTAATGGCCTTTTTTCCATCGACTGCTTCATGCGGTGATTTTGTTGCCCTCTACATGTGTGTAGGCAGTCTCTTTTTACCCGCCAATGTTGTGGGCGGCAATTTTGCCACCCTCTACATTTTGTCTGCCCTTCTTTTGCCTTAGTGTTAAACACCCTAGTTTTTTCCTCTCCTCTTTTGTGAACATTTGAAGATTCTACCTTTTGCTACCATGAACCCCAATGAATGAGGAAGATGAACCAATGCTCTAAAATGGAGCTGTTGAACCCTGAAGGTGGACCTTGCAACCTAAAATGACTGGCCATGCAAAGCAGGTGTAGGAGGTGACCGATATTTTGCCTGAGGGGAAAAATTGGGTCAACACTATACACATAGTCATTATGAATGAAAACACAATCAACTTCTAACCCTTTGTTAATAATTTATATGATTATTCAAACCTTTATAATGCACACATATGGTACTCATGGAATCTAAAACATACTCCAATGTCTATTTCACCTTTAAACATTGAGATACCAATAAGTACATCTTAAATACCCTTCTCAGGTTACTTGTAGAATATGCATGAACATAAATTCAAATTTTAACCTTAATATTTTTTATTGTACAAAGTTTTATATATTAAAATTTATATTTATAGATGTTTATTGGATTCCTCTACAAATTTTATATTTACACCATAAGTAAATTATGTATAGATTTGAAGATATAACACACAAACTAAGCAGTAGTTTTTCCTTCAAAAATTTGAATATTTGAATCTAAATGGTCACAGTTAGACTTTGGTCACTTAAAATACATCTCATACACTTACATCTTAGATTAATAACACACTTTGATCTTCTTTGAAATTTAACTCATAGTGTGCCACTATCCAAATGTTAAACTTCAAACACTTGGCATCATCTTGTTTCTTCTTGACATCCTGTAATAAACACACTCTATTGATATCTTGTATATATATCCATATTTATCTATGTTTAAACATTGGATAATTTGAAATCATTTTTCTTAATATTAAATATGGATCTTTATTAGTAAAAACACACAATCTCCATTGGATCTTAGAAGTAGCTCAATCGTTATTTATACCTGTCATTAAGAAACTATCACTTTGACCTCTTTTAATGGATACACACTATTAGATAAATATGTATAATTTCCCAAAAATAATTGGATCTTCATTTGGTCTTGATATTTATCTATTGAAAAATTTACTATGGGAACCATTATAATCTACTGAGAAAGCCAACTGTGGACCTCAATAACATTTATTACGCTTAGATGAATGATATAAAATTTAGACCATATGATATCCTTACATAGGAGAATCCAACCATATATCAATCTATTCTTGAAACCTTTACATGTGTAAAATATAACACCATTAATCTACTCACTCAATTTTTTCTACCATAGAGTAAACTATGCCTAGAACTACTTAGAAGGCTAACTTTGCATATGCATGTTATTTGATGCACTTCATCGCATGACCTAAAACTTAGTGCATAGAAACTAGGAACAAAAATGAATAAACCCATATGATCAAATCATTATAAAACTACCACACATGTTAAATATTACTAAATCAAAATGCATACTTATATTTTATTACCACATGTAAATTTGGCTATGGGAAAACACTATCAAACTACCTGGGAGTCCAACTTTGCACTTGCATATCTTTTATCATGCTTAGTCACATGACTTAAAATTTAATGCATAATATTTTATCTCATATAGGAATTCATCCATATATCAAGATTATTTTTAAAATTTCATATGTGTAAGATATGATGTCACCAAACTACTTCCTTAGCTCTATTTGAATATAGAAAACAATATCAAAATGACTAGGAGCCCAAATTTGCACACACATATCTTTGCTTGAAATTCATCACATGAATTGAGAATTAGACAATAAAAACTTGGGACTAATGTGATCACAACCATATGACCAAATCCCCTTGACTCATCCACGCATGGAAATTATGACATCATCAAACACCTACTTAGATTTTTTACCATTGGACGCAAAATGTCTAGATGAAAACTATGAACTACTAGATGAATTCCACTTATGAACACAAACACTCAATACATCCTTGGCCTCTGATAAGACATATTACATAAGTTCAATACTTCAGACTCATCTTTAATCATCTATAAATATTCAAACTCTAAATATCAATCAAGCTTACTACAAGAATACTAGGACAAACACTTTGCACACTTTGTCATTGACACAAAGATTATCAAGACACTTCATCCACTCACCTAGACACCTCCATGACATCACCATGACATCATTGATAACTCTCCAATATATTTTAGTATAATTATCACATAATTTATGTACTTTCTCATTTTTAATGATTGGTTATCCTATGTATATTATTCTAACCCTTGTAGTGTGTTTGCATTTATGAGATCATATGATGAATAAGATTATTTTATGTTTATTTTACTCCATTGTCTTTGACTATGTACTATGTGGGTCAAATGAGTGTGTCATATATTTATTGAGTTAAATTAAACTATTTTTATTAGCTTACTTCATGTATTTATATTCATCCTAACTTGTGATTTGAATTCCTTGAATGATCTTATTGTAATGTGAGTCTAACTCTTATATTAAAATGGTTGTACTTATATCTATTAATAGTTGATTTGAATAGTATAATAACATTATACATAGAGTGATTAATATTTTATTATTAATCAAATTTATTTAGTATAATATTTTGAAACAAACCTTAGGACATGTTGGTTTTAATTGAAGTCATTGTTATAATTAAATAGGCTTGAATTACCTTATTGATTCTATGGTTTTAATCTTATGATATATGTGATAAATTGAAAATTCATATTATATTGGCAAGGATGTTATTGGTGTGGTTGATGATTATACTTAGACCAAGTTTTATTTAGTGAAGGCATTGAATATTTAATGAAGGATGATACGTGTTTTAGTGGCTGAAGGCATTGTTTGAAGTTGTGAATAAAGGCATGATTGCTAGGTTAGAACATTATACATAGAGTGATTAATATGTTTTCATAAATCAAATTGATTTAGTATAAGGTTTTGAAATAAAAATTATGACATGTTGGTTTTAATTGAAGTCATTTTTATAATTAAATAGGCTTGAATTACCTTGTTGACTATATGGTTTTAATCTTAGGATATATGTGATAAATTGAAAATTCATATTATATTGGCAAGGATGTGATTGGTGTGGTCGATGATTATCTATCACTTTGTATATTAATAATTGAAATTTATTAAGTCAATGACTATTGTATACACATAATATTTTCAAATATTTATCGATTACTGACACTTTGTATCTTGTAGGAACCTATTGAGTCTCAATATCTCTTAGTGCATGCCTTAAGGGGTGCATTAGGAAAGGGGGAAGAGAATTAGTGTTTCATAAGATTGTTGTCCCTTTTATCACTTACCATTTACACACTCATCTCCTAAAAACCATTTAACCTAAGCTTATTATTCTCAGCCTTACCCATTCCAATCATTTATCATGCCTTATCCTCCTTGTTCTTGCCTTGATCCCCTTTTAACTAGTTGACTATACTAGGTCGATTGGGTTGACCTTGTATTATTTTTAGCCTCTAATTAATGTAAAAGGTTTAATAGGTCAAACTTATACTATTTAGGGTTATTTTTCATTAGGATCTTTGTTATCCCTTTAGCTAACCTAGCTCAGGACCTAGTGAATTATCCCTTGAAAACATATAGGGTTGACTAGGTTGACCCTATACAACTGACATATTCAAAAGAGTTTAGGGAAAGATATACTTATATATACAAGTTCATTTCCAACCATTTTTAAGAATAGAAGGGAAAAATAATAAATGAAAATTAACATCTACTTATTGACCATTATTTTTGAGGAATAAAGCTTAATGTTTTATACTTTCTTTGGAGATATAGATCTTATCTTATGGAGAAGTCTTTTAGATGCATATATAGGTTGTGTAGCATAGATCTGATTTGTCTTTGTTATCCTTACATACCTAAACAATATCTAGATAATCACCTTTCCCAAGGGAGAGATTGAGGCTCGACATGTTCATCTTCAAGGTAAGTATTCCTAACTTTATTTATCCTTTATAAGAGTAGATAGATAATATAGTTGTGATTCTTTCTTCTATGCATTATAATTACATATACATTGACATGAGTATATGTATTTTATGCATTTTTAGTTTAGCTTATTTTATTTTTAACCCCTACTTTGTGCCACAAGATTTGGTGCACACTAGATTAGATTAAATTTCTTGTTTATTAGAATAGAGTGAACATTAAACCTAGGACTCTTTTAGGGTTGTTGCATGATTGTGTTAGATTGTAGGATTTGTAAACCTTCTTAGCATGGTATATTGTGATAATAGATCCCCTAATTATGTTTAGTGGGTTTCCATATTGGTTATGCTCCCACTGAATAAATGTATTCCCAATCATAAGTATAGGTATATTCTATCTTCTCTAAGATAGGATTGATTTATAGACATGATGTATTTTTGATTGCATACATTTTGATGAAACTAATGTGAACTAACCCTTTCAATATTTTTTCATCTTATTTCATTTATTTAATTCTTTCATCATTATTTTTATCATATATTTTCCATACTGGATCAACTCTATTGACCCAATTTCTAACTTCTCTATGTAGGTTTTTAAGTATAGGCTACTAGATCGACCCTATTGACCCAGTATAGGTTTTTAGCTTTCCAAACATCTAGTATAGACTACAAGGTCAACCTATTCAACCCTATACTTTTTCAAACATTAGGTTCAGTATACTAGGTCAACCTAGTTGACCTTGTACATTTAAGGTACTTAGTAGTAAGTTTTTGTAAAGATTAATCAACCTAGTGGACCTAGTTAGTAGAATTTTCAAGCATATATCAAGGTTATTAAACAAAAATCTTCATTCTCTACATCTCTTATCTACCTAGTTAATTGGATTGACCCTACTAACTTAGTTCTATGTTATTTGTGTTATTTGGATAACTAGGTCTACTCAACTGACCCTGTTCATTTTTAGACCTTGCTTCTGTAGCACAAGTTTAACCCTATCAATCCTATTCTATATTTTTTGCATACAATGTTGACTATATCAACATTTTACCTTGTTTCAAAGTTAGGATTAACTTTATATGCTAGTAATTAATTCACACTTTATTTTCTTGTTGCTTGCATGCTTAGAATAGATCACATAACTTAATTAGATGGTTTTCAATTAATTATTTAGTTTCACTATTTTATATTTTGTGCACACATGGCCAAATCACAAAATATAAACAAGCATTTTAACATTTATCTACCCAAGGCCAACCTACTTTGATTTTATCACCAAAGGGGAAGTCTACTTGATTATTTGATCAAGTATAAATCATGGTTAATGGTATATTTTGGCTAAGCACCCAACACCCTTCTTATTTAAATGTGTGAAGTGAGGAGGTAGGCCCTAATACCAGTCTTGTATCATTGCCACTATAGTCCTTTTCAACCCAAACTACCTAAAACCATCTTTAGATTGCCATTTTAGTTCCTTGTCTACAACCAACTTCCCATCACATTTAAAATCATATCTTAATAATATAATAAATATTTAGGTTGACCAATTAGTTATTTATTTACTTTCTAAGTTTTTTACTTGTTCTTTACTCAATTGTATTATGTATTACAAAAAAATGCATTAGACAATGTTGGAAAAAGGTTTTGTGCTATGTGAGTTAATTAGATTGACCATAATTAATCTAATTGACTATTTATTTATTTTTAGATATTTATTTTCCAAATTACTTACAAAATTTATCTTGTTTCATTTCATAATCTGTTATAGGGTTCTTAAATTTCCCTCTCTATTTTACTAGGTCGACCCAATCAACACTATACCTTTTTTGACCTTTTCTCATTATAATGGATCAACCCAATCAACCTTGTACTATTTTTAGACCCTATTTTTAATTTTCCTACCCTCTATTTTATGTACTAGGTCGACCCTATATAATTTAAAGGCCCTGTTTCCTATGCTGGATCGACCCAGTTAACCTTGTATAGTTTCCTACCTCTTACCATTTCCTTGTGTGTTTATCTATTCTTATCTCATTATTATGACATATATTCAGCGTTATTTTAGTCAATAACATTTCATAATTTAGAATTTGGATAATAATCTCACTTATTTCATTACTTCAGATGAAACTATCCAATTTCTTCCTTCCTCTTCTCCTAAACCAAAGCCAATCCCTACAACATGTAATGTAGTTGACATAATTATTCCTAATCTTCCTCCCAATACCAATTTTTGGAATCTTCCACCAAATAATCCCTCTCTTATCAACACTCATACCCTTACAGCCAATGTTCACAATCCTCTTGTTACACCCATAACAAGATCACCTACCATTATCACTTCCCAAATTAACATGGTTAAAACCAATTAAATTGATAATATAGATGATTCCAAATTATTAAAAAATCTTGATGATAATATTATTTAAAATCCTAATAATAATGGTGGCTTTACCAAGCTTCCATCTTCTTCTACCACACTTAATACAACTACCACCAATGTTGGGAATCCTCCACCTATAAAGAATCTTCCTCCACCTACAAATAATCCTCCACCCACCAACATTACTAATACCCCTCCTACAAAAACAAACCTAACTATTGATACATCTCAACTTATTTCACACATAGTTCAATAAATTAACATCATGCAAACAACCAATCAATCTCAAATGATGAACATGTAACAACATTTATTAAACATGACTAGTCAACCACCTCAAGTCATCATATCTCAACCAAATACAAATTTTATCCTTTATCCTCTTAGATATGCCAATGGGAATATCATCCCTCAACCTCCAATAAATAACAAAATTATTCAACATATCCAAAATTAACCTGTAATCCCATTCATTGCATCCATATATATTGGAAATATTTCTCCAGTTATCATATATAATGGGACTAAGGATCCTATTATCTTTTTTAAGTCTTTTGGTAATATATATAATAAATGGGTCCAAACTAACACCTTTTATACCACCAAGATATTATCTAAAAACTTTGTTTGTGATACACATGAATGGTATAACCAACTTCCTAGACATTCCATCTCACAACTAAAAGATTTAGTCAATGCTCTAGTGAAGGAATTCCAACATGATGACCTTCCTGAAAATTACCTTAGCCATTTCATCAATGATAAATAAATTACTAATGAATCTTCTCACACTTTCATCAAATTATGGTATAATCTCACTCATAAATTGGACCATAACATGAATGATGATAATATTTTAAATCTATTTGTCACTACTCTTAAACCTCCCCTTCAATACAAAGTTTGAATCTTTTCCTAAAAAACTTTATAAGAAGCCTTATACCAATAAAAAATGTAAGAATTTATTATGACTCAATTTAAACCACCTCAAAAAATTACTAAAGTACCTTCCTAATCATATTCTCATAACATTGATTCATCCAAGCCTCCCCAACCTTAAAATGGATAATCCAATTAAACCAATTTTAACCCAACCAACCCACCCTTGACTTTAGAATAACATACAAATAAATTTCTACCCTCTAAACCCATGATCTTTGATCCTTATAAACCTCCTCCAAAATGGTACAATCCTAATAAATTTTATTGTTGTCATGATACTATAGGTCATTCTCATGAGTCTTGTCATGATCTTCACCATTTTCTTATTTCTTCCTTACTTGGTCCATATTTCAATCTTGATGCTCTAACAAAAAAACATTATCAAGACTATCTTCAAGCTTCTCAAATTCAATCTCAAGAACTACAATCACATAAAAATCAACTTCCTAATTATCAAAAACAATTTTCCCATACCTATACCTCATCCATTAATTTGTTCAAACCATAGTTGAACCTTATTCCTACACCAATAAGGAAAGGATAACTAAAATGAACAAATTTAAACATATAATCGCATCCATTTAACCTCAACCTCTTACGTCACATTAACCAAAATAAAACCAAGTTTAAATGCCTAATCCAAAGTATATCATACATGGGCCTCATTTACCTCCTCATACCTCTCCTACACATATTATATCACATTTAACATCTTTAAAATCTAACAAACCAACACATTTACCTATCTTTGAATGCACCTACCAACCCAATCTAAATCATTGTAATGGTTCAATGTTACCTCACTCCAACTCACATGTTGGGGCATCTTGCGATGCCCATCCACATACATATGGTTTTCTCTATTGAAACTATTTTGTGACTATAATGTGGATGCCTTTGGTTAAATTCTATTAGGTTTTTGAGGTTTTGGGTTTATTTTAAAAAAATGTAAATATATTATGGGTTATAGGTTGTCAACCCTATGAATGGGTATGGACCATCCAGAGGGCCGAACACATAATAAACCCCCTTAATTTTATTTCAATTATTTATGTGGTTTGATTATGGTTATAGTGTTGAAATAAACCTTGATAAAGAAATAGGAAAGAATTATATGTATTGTTGTGTGTGAATAGTTTGTAAATCTACAAAATATACTAGGATTCAACCCTAGAATTATTTCAGTTATTTTTGTAGTGACCTAATTTATAGAATAACTATAATTTCATAAATTTTAAATAGTTGTTTTTGTTATTTTGGTTCAAACCCTTCACCATGGTCATCCTTACCATACTATGCATAAAATTGAAATGTTATATTTATTTTGGCTATGTTATGAGTGTTTTCATACTATGGATTAAGTCTTGAGTTTAAAATAAAATAGAATATATAAATTAGGGTCATTCATAAATGACCATGGGGATGTAATCATCCCATCTATAGGGTCGAAAATGAATGATCCCTAAATCCTTGTTTCTTTTTTAGTAAATGACTAAAAATTGGTAGCCATGTATAAAAAATTAAAGACATATATTTTTTTTTGAATGAATATATATATATATATATATATATATATATATATATATATATATATATATATATATATATATATATATATATATATATATATATATATATATATATATTGAGAAAGGTTTTTGATTTTAGTCAATTCATATATATATGGGGATAATATTTATGAGATATAATTTTGATGGATTGACTAGGTTGATTTAATATTGAAAAAGGGTTTTTATTTTCATGATTATGTTAGAAGTAAATAGGTTGAGTGTTAATTATGATATTTAGTTTAACTTTAAATACATTGTTTAGTCTTTATTTATAGTGAATAATCAAACTAGATCTAGGTTTTATTATATTATATTATCCAAGTCTTTGGATTATTGACATATGGATATTATGAAATTTTTGAACTATGCATTTAGTTAAATAGTTTATATAATTTATAAGGTCTAATTAGTTTCATTTGGTTGATTATATGAATTATTAAACATGGAAATTTCTAAATAGCTAACAGACTGACTATTAATAGTCAAGCCTGTAGCTATTAGTTAGATCATGATTATATGGAAATTGCATTTTTATGTTGTGAAACATAATCAAACCAATTATTATTATATGGTAGTATTTTGAATAGATATAATTTGATTATTCACATATTATATACACATGGACACTTGAGTTTTGTATTGTGTGTGTGTGTGTGTACATAAATATGCAGTCGAGTTATATATTTAAATGAAGTGTCTCTTCATTATTAAAAAATTTATTTGGTATGGTATGTATATGTTATCTTGTTTCATTTTGATATTGTGTGGGATTAATTATGATTTATAATTCTATTCAATTAAGGTTGAAACTATTTTAGAATCAAAACACTATACAATATATTGGTAGTTAATGTATGATTACTTAATAGTAGTTTTGTTGGAATTTTTATAAGTGAATTTTGAGGGTTTATATGACTATTATAGGGATAAGGGTTTATTTATGTTTGTGACTAGTATTTAATATAAATCTAAACTTAATTAAAAATGGTTTATAAGTAAATGATCATTAAATTTTGGCTTTGAATTAAATACTTACTATAATTGTTTTTTTATATTAAAATAAAATCAAATATTTCATTAATGAGGGTTTCTTGAATATATATTAGCTAATTATGGTATATATATGTTCATAATTATGAATAAGAAAGATTACGATGTGTTTTTAATCATATATATTATGGATTCCATTATTTAAACCTTTATATGATTTAAATTTGTGGATTTTAACATCATTATGTTTATCTAGTATTACTGACATTAAATAAGTATGTGTAACATAATTCACATACTTAGTGCCATTAATAGGCAGATTGGAGTTGCTCAAATGAGTTATGTGTGTAAATTTGAATGATCTTAAGAGCTAGAATACTATATTAAAACTTTAGCCAAATTAATGTTTATGGTTTTAACATTATCATTTCACTTATTTGATTTAGTTTGAATTATTTCATAATATCATGTTAGAATGTATTTCTTTATGATATGATGAATGTGATAGTTATCTTACAATTCATGGATTTAAAGTTCATTTTCTCAATTTTTGCACTATCACTATCTACCAATACATGAAGGGAGGGACATTCCATTGTTGGTATATTATGTGGGGGATTAATGGTATATTATTGGTGTGGAAAAATACTCAAATGGTACTCTCCCTCCCCTTCTAGAAGTCAATCGATAGAGGCTTTACTCAGATTTATTTTTGGATATTAATGAATTCTTTAAGATTCATATGTTTTGTGGAACATTATATAATTATAATCTATTATTTATATATATAATATTGTATAATTGTAATATTTAATGTAATTTGTATAATTAAAATAGTTGGTTATGATTTATATGTACTTATTTTTTTACTTAATTAGTAGTGGCTAAATTATTAACTTTGATTATTATTGTAAATTTTATTGTTGAACTTATGAAATAAAATCAACATATGTTATATTGATCACTATCTTAATGAATCACACTTAAAATTATGGTTAATAGCATAAATTATCTTCAATGATTCATTTAGTTAGGGATCATTAATGCTAAGTTAATTCTGAAGTTGAGTTAAAAAAATAAGCTAACTCTAGTTAACTCTAAGGAGTTGTTATAATTAAATTGGTTGATGTAGTATTAAAAAAATAGGAATAAAAATAGATGACATCAACTTGGTCTATGTAGTTTGTTTTATTTTAGCTAACTGTATGAGGATAGCCAATGTAATAAAAATAAAGGGATGAAATCTAATAGGATGTATTAAGCTAGTTGTTAAAATTGGGAGATGATTATCAAATTGGATTAAAGTGGTTATATTAGCTTGAACTATTAGGAATTAGTGTGAATATACTTGGTTGGTAGATACATTCACAATAGATGAGTTGGTATAGACTTCTATATGTTTGACATATATAAAATGATATATGTATGTATATATATATATATATATATATATATATATATATATATATATAATAGTTTGGTAAGTGGTAAAATTATTGTATTTAGAATGTGGGTAAGGATCAATGTAAGTGACTACACACCTCATATTGTTCATGTTGACCACATATTGGTTAAGGAATGAGGATCAATTAAGGTTTCAACAAAAATGGAATAAATGGGTTGAGTATTAGAAGTTTGATGATTTGGAAGTGGGTCTTATAAATGTTAAGGTGAGAATTAGCTTGATTGAGAGCATCATGATAAACTTTGGAGTCATGAGATTTAGCTACCTTGTCATAGGCTTGTTGACAGTCATAAATCGTAATTTAGTGATCAAAATTGGGAACAAGGATAAATTAAAGCACAAATTCCCTAAGTTTCCTATATGTTTCATGAGAATGTACCTAACTTGCATGATACCTAAAATACTTTTGTGGACCATACTAGTTTTTGTTAGGGTGAGTAGTGTCAAGTTATCTTATTGAAGTTTTAGGTATACTTTTTGTATTTATACTATGGAAAGAGGTTTGTGAACATCAACATTATTTAAGTATGATGCTGAAGAGGGAGGAGGTTGTGAGGTACTTTCCATGAAAGGGTGGGAAATAGTTTCATCATTAGATCCACTGAGAAGAATAACTTGAATGGAATGTATAAAATAATAAGTATCCATAACACCATAATCAATATTTGTTTTAGATATCATAATCATACAAGTTTTGAGGTAAATTGGGAAGGTTCAAACTATATTATAATCAAATATTGGAATTATCTCAATAAAGGGATCCTTCTAAATATTTTAGTAAGAGAGTCATGATTATATTTTGGAGTTTAGGATGGAGAGAATTAGTAAAAAAATGTAAGAGGTTATTTTCTTATAAAATGTTATGTTTGGATTTATTAGATATGACTTTCCAACACTTAAGGAAAGTTTTGGTAGTTTTAATTTTTCCTATTTATAGTTAATGAAAGTAGATAAATTATTTTCAAGAAGATCATTAGTTTTAAATTCCTGAATCGACGCATTAAATAAATAATATAATCTAGAGATAATATTAGACTTAAATTGATTGTACTAATGTAAAGCATGACCTTAAAAGGTTTTGGATAGAATTTTGGTAGTAGAAAAGGTATTTATAATAATCCAATCATTATAAAGGTTACAAAAAGTTTTCAATTATAAAGTAGGATCAATAGATCCATTATAGGAGATAGTACGAGTGATACCACCTATGTTTATGTTTATGATTTGACTAATTAATGGTTCATTTTAAATATATTCGATGAATTTACTAAGAAATGGGGGGGTTGAGGAATAAGATTAACTTATGCATATTTGTGTTTTAAAAACCCCATTGAGGTTGTAAAAGATGAATTTGAAACTACAAGAGTTGATTTTGAATTTTTATCATTTGATTTGTATTGTTTGTTTGAAAGGTAGTCTTTGATTCATGGATTGCAACAAGATTTGATTAATATCAAAATTTTATTCACTAGTAGAGGGAGTTTGAGATGCATTAGTCATGTTATTGAAGTGGGTATTAATATGAGTGGTTTAAGTAGGCCCACTGGATAAAATAATCACCATGGTAGTGGCTATAGTAGGCATGGTGGAATAAGAAGGAAGTTGAGAATTTATGTATTGACTTGCCCTAAATATTAAGGAAATCATGTGTAGGTGAAGGGGATAATCTTATATGGGGTCCCATCATGAGGTTATAAATCACCATAGGATCCTTACCCTAATGTTGAGGGTTTTTAGTAATAGAGAGGATCATTTTAGTAATATATTCAAGGTTACTCTTAGCTTTAATAATAGTCTCATGCAGAGGAAAGTTAAAAGGATTGATAGATTAAGTAATAGGGAGTGAATTTTAATATATTGTTCTAGTGGTAACATTAATATTGATTTTATCTTGGTTATTGATAATATGAAAACAAGATTTGGGAGCTTTATGGGAGTTAGTCAAATCCATCATATTGCATTGTGTTATCTATTCAAAATCATTAAAGTGATACTACATGATGGGAGGTTTGAGTGGGAAATATATTGGGCTAGAAAAATAAAATAAAATTAAAAAAATATATATATCAACCAACTCAATGAATAAAAATAGTTAAAACTATATCAAATTTTTTGATGGAGTTTGTTAAGTAGAACATTTGAGAAATAGGTTGTATCAAACAGTGTGATGTATTTCAGTGAAATAGTTAGGATATAATATATAAGTGAATTATATCAAATTTTTTGACTAAATTACATAAAAAATAGATAATTTACTTGATTGAGTCGATCAATATATTTTATTTTGAGAGAACTAAAAATAACAAGAAATAAATTGAGTTGAGCCTTTTAATGTAGTTTGTAGGATAAATGTTTAAAAAAGATAGGTTGGAAATAAAATGTATCGATGTATTTGATACATTTATAATGATATAAGATGTAATAAAAAAAAGACTATGTTGAGCTATATTATACATTTGGGGATGCAAACACATGATACTATATCAATCTACTTGATGTAGTCTATAGACTCAGGAGATTATAACAATTATGGTTGATGTAGTTACAACAAAAAACATAGATCTATAGAAAACTTGGATGATTCATTTTAAATAAAAAATAAAATAACAATAAATATATTATAATATAATTATTTTCTCTAACTATTTTTATGAAAAAAGACAAGGTAGATGTACTACATGATTTGACTAAATCATAGGATCTCATAGATAATGGCTTATCCATTAGATAATGTCGACCTAATGTTTTAGAGCATTGAATATGAAGTAAGTACCATACCAATATCCCATTAAATTTATTAAGGGTAATATAATATTAACTTCATTATGCTAACTACTAATTTGTGAACTACATAATTAGATGAATGGATGGATCCCTAAAGTTTAACAAAAAAGGGAATCCTAGGTGTCTCTGATATACTATGAGGCATGTGGAAACTAAATTCTTTATTTATATCTATATTATAAATATGAGTATTGGGGAAATACCATAATTCCATTATGTCTATAAACAATAGACAAAAATTGTAAATAAAACACCATGTAACCCTTCATGATAGTAGCTACATAGTTTGAAAACTATTGGAACATAGTTTCTAGGGAAAACCAAACAAATAGAAAATAAATTTTGAAAATTAATGTCAAAAACAAATTTTCATCATTCAATGAATTTAAATAAATATGTAGTCAATTTTAAATGAAATTTTTGATTATATTTTAAATGTACAAGATAATTCACCTTACTTGTGCTTGAAAAATAAAACAAACAAAATTGTATCAGTGTTAGCCAATGTAGTTTTAAATTGTACATTATTGTATCAAGGATATAAATACAGTCTATGTAAATCATAATTACACATAAATTTATATGACTAGATCAAATACTTTGATTTATTTTGTTGATAATAATTATTATTTTATAACTAAATCAAACAAGTCAATACCATTTATTAGAAATAAATGAAATACAAAAATAGATTCTACAAATGGATGCAGTTGATTGTAAATAATTTTAAATATAAGCAAAAAATGAAAATATAGAACTAAATCATATCTATCAATATAATTAATTGTAAATAAAGATAAATATTAACAAAAATTAAAATATAAAACTATGTTAGGTAATTAAATATAGTTGACTAAAAAAGTGAATCAAAGACAATCAATATTAGTTGGTTTGATATAATTTTTTATTGGATACATGTTGAATAGAATAAATAAGTATAGATTGATATAGTTGGTTAGAAAATATAAAACATAGATATAGAAATAAAATTGAGTCATGCCAACTAAAATAGTTTATTTTGAAATACACAGAAATAGGATTATGTCACAATATTTGATAAATTTTTTCATGGGTAAAAATTATGGCTGCACTATATAGACCTAATTGATGTATATCATTGAAAATAAAATGAAACATAACTAGATAAATCTTGTTTGATATAGTTCACTATAAAATTTAAATCAATGGTTAGCTTCACGTCAGGTTCACCAAAATATATGTAATAAGCTAATATTTTACTTGGAACTATATCCCATCTAAATATCTAGACTCAGAGAAGGTAAATTAAGTAGATCACATTGATACATAATGTCATCTAGATATGACCAATGATCCAAAAAACCTATTAAGGGGAGCACCTACAACATAATGTCAAGAAAAAGGGTTCCAAAGCCTATAAGTAATCAACATAATATAATAGCCCTAACTAGGTCTATATTTTTAAAGTAATCAAATATAAAAATAAAGAATGTAGGGGGAAGGGATAAAAACATATTAAATTGGGTAAGGATCCATGGTAGGCAAATGGGTTGTAAGATACCTAAGATAGATAAATAGAAAACTTGAATAATTATATAGCCACACTAAGTTCAATTGTAGAGATAATTCAAACAAGGAGACATACATTCATTAACCAAGTAATTATGAAACTTTTATCTATAAAAAGAAAAGACCTAAGGTTAAAATATAATTACATTGAATAAGACCTATCAATCCTTAATCTCCACCTCAGCCAATGGTGATTTTAAAGTTATTTTTATGGTTTTAATGATCTCAATTTATGAATCAAGATCTAAGCTAAAAGGACTCCTATTGCATCCAATATTCCACAAGACAAGCTTTTTCATCTAAGACAAGATCTAAGCAATAACTCCAAATGCATATTTTAGGTAGAAGCGCAAGCAATAACAATTAAAAATGAGTGTTCCTCTCCATTGGATTGAAATATAAACTTGTATTTATAATAATCAATTATCTTAATCCATACCATATATTTAGTTGATGCTATCAACTTGGATGACCTAATTGAGAAGCATGTGCCATAATGTTCAGTATTTTATTGATGTAGTTGGGATGGGATGAATAATGGTTATAACTACATTGAATTTGGATGACATAATAGGAAAATATAGGTCTTTATTAGTTAGAGGATACAATATACAAGGAGATAAATTAGGGGATAAATATGGGGATTTTGGAATGGATGTAGGAATACATGATAAAAAAAATGTCTCTTATAAATCACCATTGGTATACCCACCCCTTTATTGATGCACCCTTTAAGGTGTGTAATCAGGGATATTGAAACTTGACATATTGATGTAAAATAAAAATCATTAGTAAATGATAAATTTTAAAAATATTATGTATACAAGCTTCAACTCATTTATTTAGGTTTATTTTTTAGATATTAAACTTTAAACATAGATTTTAGTGGCCTATTACAAACATCTGATCTCATGATGTCACCTCACCCTTAGGGTATCTTGGTTTATTATAAATTTGTGATCATATTTGGGTAATAGTGGTTTGGAAAACATTAAATTTATCTATTTTATCTATAAATTTATCAAATGGTAGATGTTTACCTCTAGATCAAATTATCCTTCTACATGAAAATATGATTTGGAATTTGTATGGAATTTTTGGCTGCCTTGGGATTCATGTAAAACTCAAAACATTTAATTTGACCAAAAAATTTATAATATGGTATAATTTGAGATCTTTAGAAAACTATTCTTCTATGTCAAGTGATAATTCAACCTTTGTAGGATAATTTAGGCTACCTTGGGATTCATTCAAATGTCAAATTACTTTGTTTGAATTTGAAATTTACCAAAAAATAGATCTTATATTTAAATATAAACTTTATTTTTGTGTTAGAAACAGATTCACCATATTTTTTATGTTGTTAGTGGCATCAAATTTTTTGCCAAAATGACATTTTTTTTAGTTTAGGTTATTTTTTGTAGACAAGTATTTTATATGAATTAAGCATTTTAATCTTCAACTAGGATTTTTGAATTACTATTTTTAAATATATTCCAGATTATTTAGATATTTATATTTTTTTAGTAGAAACACCTAGGTTATAAATATGTTCCAATAGTTTTAAAACCCATAAGAGTTATCATTGTGGGAAAAGTAATGATCAGTTTGACCTAATCTATGGTGTGATGGATATTGCCCCAATAATAAAGTCATTAGATAATAGTTTATATAGATTTTAATTTCAACATACCTTAAGGTACATAGAAAATAACCTAAGTTTTTTTTTGGTGTTAATAGGAAGCCTCTTAGTCATTTTATTATGTAGTGAATTGGTAAGCGGTTAGCCCTAAGAAGTTACTCTCTAAATACCTTAGAAATAGGATAATTTGGATATAGGTATAGTGAAATCATCTATAATTAGTATCCTTTGGGATGTGTTCACTATTTATGACTAAGATTAGTATATCAGAGACTTGATAGATCAAATACACCCAACCTAGTATTTCCATAGAAATCTAAGGTATACTTAGAAGTTTTTCACACTATTTCCATATCTTTATTTAGATCAAAAATTCTTATTCAATTACAGTATAAAAATAATTATTCAGTTAAAATATCAATTTATTATTTAGATTTAGTTCAAAAAGTCTATTTTATATTTATTTTATAGTGGAATAATAGTTCAAATGACATGTTTGCTAGAAAATAAAAATATTAGAAATCTCTTGATTCATTTAAAAAATAGTTACTTGCAACAATTTTTTATGCTACATCATGGTCAAACAAAATGTAATTCTCTAAAGTTAAACTAATTTAGTTGGAAAGGATATATTATTTATGTGCCTTTGGAAAAGGTGTCTACCATAGTGTAATGAATGAAGAAGATACACCTTTAGATCTTATCAAATTAAAAAAAATGGAAAAAACATTCTGGTGAAGCTAAAGGCATCCTCGATAATCTAGTATCCCTTAAATTGAAGTTTCATTTTTAGGTCATCATGGAACCTTTTAAAGTTTTGGATACCTTAGATCATATTTTTATCAAGAAAAACAAGTTGAGGGAATGCCACTAGGAAATAAGCTCATTGCTCTTAGTCCAGACAATTATCTTTGCATGGAGGGCTTAATGCTTGAGTATTATAATAGTTGAGACAAGTGAAACAAAGACTGATGAAAAACTCACCATAAATATATTGTCTAAATGGGGCCATCCTTATTTTTTATTTCAAATTAATACACATAGAGAATATATGGGATATAAATATGTGGCATTGAATTTTGACAAGTTTTATGAGCAAATTTAGTGAGAACATAAAAAACTAATTTTAGTTTACAAAATCTGACTTGAATGTACTAAGAAACATGCATTAGTGGTTAATGATACTAATACAATGTCAAAACCTAATTCTAGAAAAGGAAAGGGCCCTGTCAATAAAAATCCTAATATCAATTCGTCAACTTGGTAGAATTCTTCCTAAATTAAAAATAAAAGAAAAGATAAATCAAATCCCAATGTTGACCAATATTGTTGTAATTGCCATAAGAAAAGTAGCCATGTTGAACATCAATATTTTAAAATAATGACATACTTATAAGTAGAGATGAAAAAATAAAACTTCCTCTTCCCAAGATAGGAGTAAAAATTTATACAACAACATGAATATATATGTTTGAATGGATTATGGATTCATGTGTCTCTCACCATATGATACATAATGGATCAATATTTAAAAATCTTGACCAATGTTGCACAACTATAAATTATAGTGGGAAACTCTAGTCCTCTATTTGTTGAGGGTGAAGGATAGTTGAGATGGAGAATGACATATTCAATAAAGTTTTACACATTTTATACATGTCTACAAACCTCCTCTTTATATATTTGATTACACATTCAATTAAAGGAAAAACCATTGAGTTTAAACCTATTGATGTTAAAAAAACTATAAAAAATTAGTCCACTATTATATCCACTGGTAAGGTTGGACATCAAGCATGATTATACAAATTTTACAATTTTGTGTTCACTCAACCTCTACAAGTCATGAATTCACATGAAAATGACTTGAGTAAACTTTGACATAAGCATTTTGGTCATCTCAAATATAGATCATCATAATATCTTAATAAACATCACATAATTATTGGGTTTCCATAATTTTGTTTCAAATAAGGTGATTATCTAGGTTATGCACTTTGAAAATAACATATGGATCCATTTCCCAAAGGAAAATACTAGAGGGAAAGTGAGAAATTATAATAAATTCATAGTGATCTTATGTCCTCTCCCAATGTTTACTTTTAGAAACATAAATATTTTATTATATTCATTGATAATTTCTCTCATAGAACTTGGGTCTAATTTATAAAAATAAAAGTGAAGTCTTTGATAACTTAAAATTTTTCAAAGCCTTTGTTGAAAACCCACAAAAATAAAAAATTTAGTGTCTCAAAATAGATAATGGAGGATAATTTATAACAATTAGAGTATTAACTTTTATGAATAAGTAGGCTCTCAATGTCAATATATTTTACCCTAACCCATTAGTAAAATGGTAGAGTTAAGGGAAAAAATTACACACTAAATTAAATTCCATATTGCATGGCATATTCTAAATACTTTCCTCCATAATATTGGGCTAAGTTAATTCAATGTGAAAACTACATCCAAAATCACACTCTCGACTCTAGAATGCAAAATATGTCTCCTAAATAAAAATGGTCTAGTTTCAATCCAAATGTTTCTAATTTTTGAGTTTTTGTATGTAATGCATGGGCCCACATACTATATGAAAAATAAAAAATGGAAAGGAAGGGCCTTCCTTGTATATTTGTTAGCTATTATGAATATGTAAACACATATTTTCTTCTTGTTTTGAGAACCACTTATGTGATTTACTTGTGGGATGTGTTATTTGACAAAAATATCCCACACTTTCATGCCAACATATCCTACTCCTCTTTCATTACCTTATGTCAAGTTGGACACAAATTCTAAGGTGTCTTGTGAAGACATCACATTTTTGATGACTCCTATTATTAAATTTACTATAGTTTAGATGACAAGCCATAGGGGGATAACCAACACCTTCATTTGTGATACAAAATGTTCAAAATATACCTACAAAACTAACACAACCTATACTAAAATGGGTTAAAAAAGTTTACCATGAGGCTAGTTCATTGGTAAGGGATCCAAGAGATCAAAACAAAATGATATCACATCATTTATATGGTCTTGAAATTTTATCACAATTAAAAGTGATAGATGATCCAAATACTTATAATCAAGCTTATAAGAATCTTAAATGGCATGTAAGTATGAAAAATAATTTCTTTTATTAAAGAAAAAAAAAATTGGGACATGGTTTTGATTATGAAAGGAAGAAAACTAGTGAGGTGAAAGTGGGTGTACCACACTGAATATGCAACAAATGGGTCCTTTGATAGATAAAAATCATAAATTATAGAAAAATGTTTTTCAAAATTTGAAGGTGTTGATTACCATGAAACCTTTGATCTAGTTTCCAAAATGAATTCCATTAGGCTAATACTCTCCTTGGATACAAAATAGATATGAGAATTCCATCAAATGGATGTAAAAAATTCCTTCTTGCATGGAGACTTGTAGGAGAAAATATATATGTCACAACCTCCTAAGTCTATAAGTAGTGATAATTTCAACCTTATGTGTAGATTTAAAATTTCATTGTATGGTTTTAAATATGATTTTCAAGATTGGTATGAGAATATAGACAAATTCTTAATCAATTTTGACTTTACAAGGAGTCCTTTCAACCACACAGTCTACACCAATAAATTAGATTGGAAAATCTTGATTTTTGTCCTATATATTGATGACTTAATCATCATAGGGATTTTAAATAAGTAAATTCATGATTTGAAATATCAGATAGTTAATTAGTTTGAGATGATTGACTATAATCACCTAAAAGTGGTAATTGGATGATAAGAGTGTCACTTGAGTTACCCTATCCATAAGCTTGACATAAACCTATTACAAAGCCTTAGAATTACATTTTCAACCATTTAGTAGACCTTATTCAGTTACATCCAGTCAAGACATAGTCTTTGAACTATCACATCTTACCCCGATCCAGATTTCTTAGTAGTCTTCTAAAATGACATTATCACCACATCTGGGATACTAAATCCACATGGTTATAGTATCCCAACTTGTTGTTACTATCCTTAAGCCCAAATCTTCCCAATAGATATTTTTAAAAATATATGCCCATCCTAAGGTTAGCCTAAGCTCATTTTATGATACGCATAAGGAAAAAAACCCTATAAATACAAGTCTAATCCACCTATATTAACTAGATGGAAAATAGATGCAAAATATGTTCAAACCAAATACAAAGTTATGAAAAATCAAGGTACATTATCCCTATTCTACCCTAATTTCTACATACTACCATTTACAACATCCCTAAGTCTATTTTTTAATTAGTTTAAAGCTCAAACACATTCAAGGAATCCAAGGCCACTATCATTTTAGAATTCACTTTCACATACATTAAGCACTAGGTGGGATAACTAAATTGGACTTGATCCCTATTTATAACATTGGTATATAGGCAAATATCTACATAGTGGGGTGTTAAGGATGTCTAGTCCATCCTACTAACACACTCAATCCTTGATCATATCACACTTTTAAATAGAACTATGGTTTGTACATAAAATCAAGATTTCCAAGTACAATACATATCTACAAGTTTAGGTTATACAGGAATATAACATACAAACGTAGGCATAGGTTTTCCCCAAAATAGAAACAATCCTTCAAATGGTACATTAGTGCCATGTTTCTATACAAATTAGGCACTACTATCTAGTGAACAAATGAATATTAGAATCATATTGGTAACATAGACTACTACTCATATCTCCATTTTTAGAACCCAAATCATCTGCAACAACTAGTTTTTAGCTAAGTCTCTATTTATCCCTATTTGTTGTTATTTATAGAAATATAAACAATGTCAAAATCATTCATAAATTAGTATCTTAATTATTTAAATTTATTTAATGGATTTAGACTTCTCATCCCTTTAACCAAACATAAGAGTTACATTTTTAAAACCCTAAAATGCTAAACCATTTGGTGATCCTATCTTAATTTGAGCATTGCATAAAATCCTAGCTTGCATTAATTCCTATTTCTATGAAATAAATTTAGGGCTGCATACTTCTAATTTTATAATTTTATTTAGAAAACCTATCTAAATTAAATCCATTTTTCATTAGGTTTTCAATTTATTTTACATATAATTTAAATTATTTCAAAAAAAACCTATCTTCAAAAAATCCTAACCCTAGACAACTCTAGGATTCACATTTCTAGCCATTACTCGGTTTATATTTATAGCTTTCTACCATGATTATCATGATATAATCCATATTTTATTTCATGGTGAAAAGTTCCATTTCTTAGCATGTATGTTAGTCCTATATTGAATTCACTTTGGGCTAAGCTTATTTCACAAATTGGTCCTCCATCATGTAAGCCCAATTTTATTAAGGATCATTTCTATTTAGATCAATTTGAGCTACCTATGGTCACTACTAGATGCTAGAGGGATCATATGAATCTTTTTATTCTACTTCCACCTAGACCACTTGATTATCTTTACTCCTATTTTGCATTTACTACTCTCCTTAGGAAAATATTATATCGTATAGTTTAAGTTGTCACTAGGTGGAATAGGGTGCCTTAGTAGTCAATATGGGAGCATTGTAACCCTACCATCCCTTCTCAACCCCATCAAAATATAAAAATACTTAGATCTCAAAAAAGAGAGTCCAATATTATGGATTAGTTGAGGAATACACCATCTAAAATACCTATTTTGGAATTACTTCTAAAAGAAACAATATTCAAATGTATTCTATTTCAAACACTTAATCACACATCTATGACTCATGACCTGAGACATAATGTTTTGCATCTATCATGAATAATATCAAATATGTGTAGGATGTGTTATATTTTTCAAATGAGAATTTACCTTCATAATCAGTCATTAATCAAAACTTGCCACTTTTTATTCAATCTCAAATCAACAACATAGATATTAAATGAGTTGTCATTGATAGTGGTTTAGGGCTTAATATATGAAATCTCACATTCTTAAAAACCATGGGGGTTGATATAGAATATATTTAAAAATCATATATACACATTCAAGGGTTTGACAACATTCCTATATAGACATTATGATCAATCATATTGGATATTATGGTGTGACCAAAAAAATTATCTACCCACTTTCAAGTCATGTTGAATAATTTACATTATAATTTTCTACTATGGAGACCCTAGATACATGTTATGGAGGTTGTACCTTCCACTCTTCATATATGTATTAAATTTCTACATGATGGGTACCTATACACATGCCTAGCAAATAATCAACCATCTATTATTGTAGGCTTATTAAGCCTCCTACATCAAGTAAATCATTTGATGGGACACCTTATGTTCTCATTGAACCCCCACCTCACTAGATTACTATTGAGCATATGCATACTTATGAGGTGGTGGAGTCTAGTAAGACTATTCATACACCACCTTTAATGAATCCTAAAACATAAATACCTTCACCAATAATAGAGGATGAACCTCTTTGAGCACATACACCTTCATCGATGATAGAGGACCATCTTCTCTGAGCATATACACCTTCACTAATGATAGATAAATACCCTCTCTAAGAAAAACTAACTTCTTAGATGATAGAGGACCAACCTCTCCAATCATAGTTACCTTCATTTAGTATAGAGGAATAACCTATCCTAATATAAACACCCTCATCTAGAATAGATGATGATATTATCACAACCCAATTACCCCTTCTTTTCAATTCAAAAGAAGCTTACATTCATAATTTTGGCATAGATTCATAGGCCAATACAAAGGATGATTAACTAATTATACACATCGATGATTATTTATATGGATTAAGATTTACACCAATGGGTCTAAGGGAAAATAGAGATAATTCAAAGGCACTTATACCTTCCCCTACACTAGTATCATTACTTGTTCATGATTATATATCTAAAAGATCTCATACTCGGCCATAGTCATCAGTAGATCCCTCGATCCATTCAGTACATATTGTCAAGTCCATGGATACTAATTTAGTCATACAAATTTAGGTAAAGAGATCACAGGATAAACCAAACTAGATATTATATCTATTACTTGATAGGGGATTTATGTTATTACCCATAGTCTAACATAGATCAACTAAAAAATTATCAAAATATGAATGTAAACCATTTTTTCATTTCCATATACTCATAAGACATGATATATATACATGTGTAGCACTACAACTTAAACTAAATAAATGTAAGTCTAAGGGCACTATCCAAATTATACAACCTCCACCTCTATAGGCACCACCACCACTAGTGATACAAGATACTACATAGATATGATCACTATGATAAATTCATCACCAACATAGATATCAAAGATGTGATCCATTACCTATATAGATATTTTTTGTAGATAGATATCTTCCACATGTGGCTATATACAATGATTCTTATCCTAATACTTTCACTTTATGATTTTTACACCTCATTGGTTATTAGGATAGTGAGATATAGTATGATATAACTATAAGGATTCCATTATACATATTATATTACTAGTTACATGTGTCTTTAAGGTGTCCAATGCATTATTCTTTATTTTGATCAGAGACATACACATATAGGTTACACTTGGTAGTACATGGTTATAGGAGATGGATGATAAAGTTGATTACTCAAGAGATTGTTGAGATTCACTTATGAAGGACACATGGTTTAGATTTTACATGATGACATTGATGATAACCATAGGTTTCACATAGATACTCTGTGGTCTAATGTGGTTTACCCTGGGACTATGGGAGAGGCATATTACATAGTTAAGTAGCACACCATTTGGATGGATAGATTCCACACTCATGAAAAGGATAATAACCCATTGATACATATATATTGGTATGATGATCATGATGATTATGACATATTTTATTTTGGATGGGATCAATATCTGACACTAGTAATCTTCAACTAGATCCATCATTTGATTATCCACTTCCCATGGATGTGATATTGGGTCTTTATAAACATTACACTTTTATTTTGTTTTGTTTTGTTTACATTTATAGTATTTAATTTATATCTCTCACTCCTTTTACATAGTTTATTTTCATATGATTGTACATAGCTTGTACTCAAAAAACACAAAAACAATATAATATGTCCAAATACAAAAACATTCAAAAAATTTAAAAATCCAAAAATTTTATAGATTATATGCATTGATTTGTTTACATTTATACTATTTTCCCCATATTACATATTACTATCTATCCTAGTGTAGTTGGTTTTATTATACACATATGCTTCACTTATTCTCATTGAGTGTTTGTAGATTCCAGACAAGACTCATGTCCACTACACTAATCTAAATCATATATCATCTACCCATTGGGGGAATTTACATTGATATGGGTTTATGCATTAGTAGATCATCCCACTTGGGGGGAATCCCTTGCACACTTGATATAAATAGGTTTTATATTTACATACTATACATTCCATTTACACAATGATTTATCTTGATATTGATCATTGTTATTCATTGATCAAAATTTTTACTGACTATCACTAGTTAGCTTCAGTATATATTCACCCTGGAATTTACATAGATTTGTATTACACAATTATACATGGTTTTATTTATAGTTCTTATATTAGAATTGATTGTATTACTATGCTTCTTATGTCTTTGAGGGTATTTGAAAATACCATTGTTCCTTGGATTCTATGCTAAATTTATTATTATTTGTGTATGTATACATTTGAACACATCTGTGTATGTCTTCATTCTCATATTTAGTGACATGTGCCCATGTCCCTTATATTATGGCCAATTGGCCTACTTTTTTTGTGCCTCATGTGATTATATGTTTTCTTATTTATATGATTCTATACCATGACACTTGTATTTACTTCACACACACACACACACACACACACACACACACACACACACACACACACACACACACACACACACACACACACACACACACACACACACACACACACACACACACACACAGTTTTCAATTCCATGAGAGATCTCATGAATCTACCTATCCTACTTAGGATCCTTGATGGACATCATGCCCCATCCCTCTAGGTAGTTACTTAGATTTTAATGTTGTTATACATTATTTACATCTATTTTGACAACCTTATTTAAATTCTATATTAAAACATACATCTTACATTTCATACTATTGCTTAGATACATTTACATTTAGATGATATGTTTGTACATTATATTTGAATATAATGCTTTGGAAAACACATTTTTAGAGATAATTCTTTTGAGGGAAGTTCTTCCATAGGTTTCATAACTTCCCGTAGAAGAGGGGGAATTTATAGGGGTTGTTACAAAGATAAGGCTCCTATTTTATCTTTTCATAAATACATTTTATCACATAGGCTCAGTTACAAAAATCAAACTTAGGGTAGACACATAATAGAATAGAGGTTCAACACTTAATCCAAACCACACGAAGATCAGACTAGGTAGTCATTAGCACCTAGATTTAGACACTAGCACCACATGGCACTATTGTCCACTACAGGGCACTATTGTATACTATCCCTATCTTTAAGATAGTCATGATCATTTAGACTAGTACACCATGTACAATATATATATTTACATAGATATAGTCACATGTTTGGTGTTCATATTTATCTCACATGTTTGGTAACTATGTTCATATTTATCTCATATTCAATAATTTCAATTAAAATTCATACTAATTACTAAAATTTGGGTAATTATACATGGAATTATAACTCATAGATTTAGATTAGTTACATAGACTCAACTATTACATACTTGATTCATATTTAGTATACTAAAATACTAGATTGGGGGCATGTGTGCAACACATAGTTTCCATATACTCAACTTTAGACATGTTGATAAGATGGAATAACAAACTCCATGTCATTATCTATGTTTTATACACTTGATACCACATTCAAAGTTATCACCATATTCATGCCTTACTCCATCTTTAGTGGTTGGCATTATTAAGTGGCCTAGAGCTATCTAATATACCTGAGTGGTTATGAAGCCTAATACATAGTTATATTACTCAATTATATAATTTTATCACTTTGTGTAATATAATTACATATGCATATACTTAAAATAGGGGAAATTATGGATTCATGGCCTACTTGAGTTCTTGAGACACCTACATGAGAGCATTTGACACACTTACAGTCTTATCCAAGCTATTCATATATATCAAGATCCACCAAGAAGGGGTGGGAAATGATGGAGTCAAAATGAGATTGAGTTTTTGAGCCACCCATATGAGGATTGATCAAGCCACTATCTTAGTTCAATTTATTCAATGATATGATCACTATGCACATTCACACACATAGGTTTATTTTTAGGTTCATGCATTGGTTCGCATACCCAATGAGGTGTATTCATTCCTTTCCTATCTCTTTACTTAGTTATTTCATTTTAACATAGTATTTTTATTTTGATTATCTCATTAATAATGAATAATGTTTTCATGTTTCATTGTCAGACATTGATTTGGATCATGTTTCACATACATAGACCTAGATTCACATATTCAAACTCAGCTAAATGGGTTTCACTTCCAAGGTAAGTCCAAGTACATTTATTTTTCATTTAAACTATTTATTTCACTTTGTTGCATTACTATTGTAATATTAGGGAAAATTTAATTATCCAAAAGTGGTAATTATATGCTAAGAGTGTCACTTGAGTTACCCTATCCATAGGATTACCATAGACCTATTATAGATCATTAGAATTATATTTATATCAATTTAGTATACCTTATTCACTTATAACTAGTTAAGACATCATCCTTAAACTATCACCTCTCACACTAATCCAATTTTCTTGGTAGTCTTCCAAAAGGACATTAGTGCCACATTTAGGGCACTACAACCACATCACGCTAGTGTCCCCAAATGGGTGCTACTATCCTTAGCTCCAAATCTTCCCAACATATACTTTTTCAAATGTTTTCCCCTCCTAAGGTTGGCCTACACTAATTTTATTATTTGTATAAGGAATAAAACCCTATAAATACAAGTATAATCTACCTCTATTGACTATATGGAAAATAAATACAAACATTATTCAAACCAAAGACAAATTTGTGTAAAATCAAGCTACATTAACCCTATTATACCCTAATTTATACATAATACTATATATAGTAGACCTAAGTCCAGTTTTAAATTATTTTTAAGCTTAATAACATTCAAGGAATCTAAGGCCACTCTCATTCTAGAATGTCAGGAATCTAGAACAACAAACATGCTCTGATACCAAGTGTCAGGACCTGAAAGCACCATTGATTACCAAGCAACTAAACATGCAGAATTAAACCAGAATCACAAGTAACTAAAATTTAGAAATAACACACAATATGAGAGATAATACCCAATTATATTAATACTCTTTCAGAAAAGAATTACAACAAAGAGACACCACACTCTTCCACCTTACAAGTTTGCCACACCAAGTGTTTAGTAATTCACCTTCAAGAGCTCACTCTCTCTCTTACGGTCCCAACACACAACTCAAACATAGAGTTGGTGTTCACCTCCAACCAGTCAGTATCCACTACTACCAGTACACTGAGTATACACACATACTCAATTGAGTACACAATGCACTCCAAGTAGATCTCCCATGAACTTGCAATAACCTGCAACTCAAATGATCTTACTTATGGAAGGATCTACCTTGCCTTCCTCTTTGCTCAATGACCGAGTACACACCGCACTCCAAGTAGATCTCCCCTAATATTGCTCCCTATTGTGTTGCTGACCTCCCTGATCTTGCACACCTACAAATTAATCTAGTTTTGCACACCTACAAACCTAGATCTCACACACACATACACCTATAAATCAATGATCTTACTTACCATGTAGATCTCCAAATGTGGCCTTGCACACCTACTGACCAAGATCTTACATACATGAAGAATCCTTCTGATTCTCCAAACTAGCACCCATACTTGGCACTATGGCACTAGGAGGAACACACCTTGCTCTCTTCACACATAGAAGGAGCTAATATTATCTCTCTTACTCTCTAACACAAATTAAAATACAACCCATGAGTCTATTATATAGATATCATACAAACAATAATTAGACATCTAATTACAATAATTAGATCTACAACTTCAAGTCTATAATTGGCCTTTGACATGCAAACAACTAGTTTGTTAACTAATTATCCATGAACTGGTAGTTCTAGAACTACATAGGCGACTAACGTCGGTCCCTGTCTGCCTGGAGGTGACCGATGTCAGCCGATCCATGACTGACGTCAGTTGCTCTTCTCACTATATATGATCGATGTCAGCTGATTAGACTGACATCAATTGCTCTGCAACTCAGCAACCTCTCAACAACCTCCTCCATGTCTGCATCAGTGAAGCTTTTAGCTCCATAACCTAACAATCTCCCACTTAGAGATAAATAGCTACACTGTACCTATACCTGTACCCCATCTAATCTATTTCTTGGCTTGTATCCCTCTTCAAGCTCAACCTTGAAGACAAACCACCACAAATCCTGTGGTACACCTCCTGTCATCCAAGTAACCTACCACATCCACACCTACAAACCCATGTAGAAAATAACTTGACCCTGCATAACATGTCGACCTGTTATTGGTCCCTCTTAGATACCTGAGAATCCACTAAACTGCCCTCCAGTGCTTCTTTCCCAGATCAGCTCTAAACTTTTTGATAGCTCCCACTGTGTAGGTAAACTCAGGGAGTACATGTACTCAACCTCATCATGTGATTAGGGAGCCTGTTCTGTGAATTGTCCATCCATAGGTGTGCTACCATGTTCTGCATCCTGCACTACCTTCACACAATCATCCTGTGACAACATCAACATGTGATCTCCCTATCTCTAGGATTACTCATGCTAAAGAATTTCACTGCTCCCAAATCCTTCATGGCAAACCACTGAACTAACCTTACCTTTAGCTCAGCAAAACCCTGTATGTCTGAACCTGCTAGCTAGCATACCATCCACATACAGTAATAGGATAATGTTGCAATCATCATCCACCTAGTAAGACAAACATAATGGTTACACTGACATCGACTAAAGCCCTACTTTGTCATTCACCTGTCAAACCCTATACCACTATCCTGCAGCTTCCTCAAGACCATATGACCTGGCCTTCCATCTCATGTATCCATTCTCTCTATTCTTTAACTAAGGTATACATTCATCTCAGTGATTTCATACCAGCTGGAAACCCTACCAAATCTCCCATTTGGTTCTACATCCTGTTCATGCCATGCTCCCACTGTTTCCTAGATCCTTCCTACTCTGCAGTGAGCAACAAGTATAAAGAAGAGGAACAATGAATTTGATGCTTACTTACCAATTTTAGTCCTCCATATGGGTGTGTAAGACTCCTTGATAGCTTGTTGTCTACCCAAAATCCATTCTAGTGACCGACCTCAGTCACCACATAATTTGCATCTGACCGACGTCAATTCCATACGACTATCCAAGTCATCGATGCCAGTTATCTTATCGATGTCAATCTCCTCCTACCTGACACCACTGACTTCTTTGGTCTACACATGAATGACATCGGTACCTATCTATTCAAAATTAGTTACCTTTGACCGATGCTGGTACCTGTGTATGCCTATGAGTGATGACTTTTTACCCATGAGCTTTCTTTGAATCAAAACCCTATCCAAACTACCCTGCTCAGAGTAATTCAGTCCCATCCACTGATCTCTGTCCATCATCTCCTATAGAAACACCAAGGATTTCAAGTTCTTAAGTCTATCAAAGACATCTGACTTCCTCTTAAGAACATGCATCTCCTTCTTGCTCATGTGACCAAGCCTACAAAGCCACATTTTCACAACAAAAGACGAATCAGTAATACAAGTAAGTAGATAAAGAGTACCTACTTTCTTACCACACGCTAATTTAAGTGCATCCACTGTGAGAGTTTTTATGCATCTCTCATCACCCAACTTTCCTGAAGCAATTAGCCTTATCTTCAGAACTGGGACCTGCATGACCTCCTTCAACACCCATGTGTTGGCCGCCTGCAATTTCAGCTTTACTTCCCCTTTGCCAATTCTTTGGCAAGGCACACCAGCCCCTAAATAAATCTTTTCAAAGTCTCCAAAGACCTTAACATGGAAAAATACTCTATTTCAAGCTGCATGGAAAGAGGCAATAGAATCTATAAAACAAGATTCTACTTTATCCAAGGAACATCCCAGAGCATCATGTGTAACAACACCTGCAACATCTACTTCTTCAGTTCCTTCATGTTGATCTTGAACCAACCAACAATATTTCTTTACTTGCTCTTTCTTTCCATAACACCATAATTGACCATTCATGCTTTTCAATTCCTCCATTCTTAGTTTACTTTGTTCTGCCATTGCTATACTCCCACTCAATCAGAAACCCTTGAGAGTGACCTGTAATCAAACACAAACCTACTCCCTACAACCTTAGCTCTGATACCAACTGTCAAGAATCTAGAAAAACAAACATGCTCTGATACCAAGTGTTAGGACCTGGAAGCACCATTGATTACCAAGCAACTAAACATGTGGAATTAAACCAAAATCACAAGTAACTAGAATTCAAAAATAACACAGAATATGAGAGACAATACCCAATTGTATTAATACTCTTCTAGAAAAGAATTACAACAAAGAGACACCACACTCTTCTACCTTATAGGTTCGCCACACCAAGTGTTCAATAATTTGCCTTCAAGAGCTCACTCTCTCTCTTACGGTCCCAACACACAACTCAAACATAGAGTTGGTGTTCACCTCCAACCAGTCAGTATCCACTACTGCTAGTACACTGAGTATACACACATACTCAACCGAGTACACAACACACTCCAAGTAGATCTCCCATGAACTTGCAACAACTTGCAACTCAAATGATCTTACTTATGGAAGGATCTACCTTGCCTTCCTCTTTGATTAATGACCGAGTACACACCATACTCCAAGTAGATCTCCCTTGATATTGCTCCCTGTTGTGTTGCTGACCTCCCTAATCTTACACACCTATAAATCAATATGGTTCTTCACACCTGCAAACCTAGATCTTGCACACACATACACCTGTAAATCAATGATCTTAATAACCATGTAGATCTCTAAACGTGGCCTTGCACACCTACTGACCAAGATCCTACATACATGAATAATCCTTCTGATTCTCTAAACCAACACCCATACTTGGCACTGTGGCACTAGGAGGAACACACCTTGCTCTCTTCACACACAGAAAGAGCTAATATTTTCTCTCTTACTCTCTAGCACAAATTATAATACAACCCATGAGACTATTATATAGATCTCATGCAAACAATAATTAGACATCTAATTACAATAATTAGATCCATAGCTTTAAGTTTATAATTGGCCTTTGACATGCAAACAACTAGTTTGTTAACTAACTATCTATGAACTGGCAATTTTGGAACTGCATAGGTGACTGACGTCGGTCCCTGTCTGCCTAGAGGTGACCGATGCCGGCCGATCCATGACCAACATTGGTTGATCTTCTCACTGTATATGACCGATGTCAGCTGATCAGACCGATGTCAGTTGCTCTACAACTCAGCAACCTCTCAGCAACCTCCTCCATGTCTACATCAGTGAAGCTTTTAGCTCCATAACCTAACATAGAATTCACTTGTAAATACATCAAGCATTAGGTATGAGAACTATATTGGAATTTATGCCTCTTCAGAGTATTGGTATGTATGAAAATATCTAAATATTGGATTTTTTAGGATGTCAAGTGAATCCTAATAACACAGTCAATTATTTCTCATATCACACTTGCAAATATAACTAGGTTTTGCACATAGAATCAATATTTCCATGTACAATACATAATTACAGGTTTCAGTCACATAGGAATAAATCATATAGACACAAGCATAGGTACTCCCTAAAAATAGGAATAATCCCACAAAGGGGTAATTAGTTTCATATTGAGGACACTACACATCGATGGCACTACTATCCAAACTATGTGCTACTATCTAGTGAATAGATGAATATCATAATCTTGTTGGCAACATAAACTATTGCTGTGATCTCTAGTTTTAGAACCTAGATCACTTGTGATAGTTAGTTTTCAACTAAGTCTCTATTTATCCATATTTTTAACTATTTATATAAATTCAAACAAGGTCAAAATCATTTAAAAATTAGTATCTTAATTATTGAAATTTATTTAACTAATTTAGGCATCTAAGTCTTTTAACCAAACATAGCAATTACATGTGTAAAACCCTAAAAGGTTAAATCACTGACTTAGGCTTGTTACATTTTCTTCTTAGGTCTTTAAATTTCATAGTTTAAGAAAGGAATATTTATTAATCAATAAAATTATGTTTAAGTCATAATCAACCACTTCAACATGAAAAACTATAAGTTTACACTAATTCCTTATCAATATAGAGTCAATATATTTAACAAGTGTTCTTCTCCTTTAGTTGATGCTACAATCTACTATAAATTTATGGGAATTATTACATATTTAACTCATACTCATCTTGATATTTTATTTATTGGTATATTTTTATCATGTTTTATATACCCAATTCTAACCACAACTAGATTTCTGATTAGACATCAGATTGATTCCTACCAAACATTGTACATTAAACCTAAAAATAACTAAACATCCCAATTTTTTCCATGAATCATTAATCAATGATCATAATAATGTTGAGGCATCCCTATTTTGGATACTATCCCATACATAATAATAACCTCTAATAGATTCATCCCTAATCACCTTGTAACCTAACAACTTGTAGTTTGTCCTCTAGACCCATTAATAAGGGAACTTGAATAAATATTGGAAGAGCTAAAATTTTAATCAAATTAAATTAAAAAATTAAACAAGATTAAATTCTTAGTTTAATTATCCATTTATAATTAATTAATATCTAAAACCAAAAATCCCAAAATTAAAAATATCATGCCTTTTCATCATTGCCTTTATGAGTTGTCAATCCTTTCAAAATATCTCAAAATATTTAATTTGAGATTCATTATTAGTAATTTAAAATCATAATTACATGATAAATTTTAACTCAAATAGAGTTATCCCTAACTCACCTAGGGTTAGTTTGAACCCATTCCATGTTTAAACTCAACTTAACTTACCTTGGGTGAGAGTTCACTTCTAAGGCTATAAATACAAGGCCATACCTATTGATGTTTAATCAATCTTGATGCAATGTTGTAATGATAAAATAGATGCAAATAAACCTTGAAAGTAATGTTACCTTGTGAAATTTTTAAAACAAAAAACCAAGCCAAGGTGTTAAGGAAAGAAGGAGAAAAAAAATCTTTTATGTCAAAGACTTCTTGATGCACAAACCCATCAATCCACTTCAACAAGCCATTTAAAGCTCCAAGGAAGGTAAAAGAGTGATTTATTTTGTGTTCTAGTTGTGATTTCATTTGTATATTTGTTACCTATGCTCTCTCTAGTGTATATACTAAAGTTGTTAGGATTTTAGTGTGTTATTTAGATATTTTTATTGGACTAACACAAGACTAACCTCCCCTCTACATATTCCTTTTTCACATTATTGAAGACCCAATGGGACAAATCATCTTATGTAGCCAAGGAAATTGATATGCTAGTTTTAGTTTTTCTAATGTATGCATGTAAATCTTCAAGTTTCAAGTTTTAGATTTATTTTTTACATCTTTTTTTTAAGCAAGTCATAGGTTGTAAGAATCGACACTGATTTTCTAGATCGACATCAATTATAGGACTCAACCATGATCTCTATGTAAACAATAGAACAAGGTCAGGAACATGCTTAACAATAATTTTAATCATTTTTTATTGCCTTCATTTTGTGTTTGATGACTTGCATGTTGTTTGTATAACCCATTTGTTATAAAATCCATGAGATATTTGTATTTTAAGCTCATTTATTAGTCATTTCCCCTCAAAATAAACATTGTTTTTATGTGTTTTATATGAAATGTTGATGACATATCTTAATAAATGTCAATTTCTATAATCCACATTGATCTATGTGGATCGGTGATGATTGTTCTCAAAGATAAGAAATTAGAAAACCCAAGAGCTAAATTTGAAATGTTGTTTTCTCACTTGATTTTGGGATTCTAAGTAGGAAAAACCTATAATAATTTTTACGTCCTAAGGTGGAAAGTGAAAAATTTAAACATGTTTAAATCTTACACACATTATATTTGGTGCTTAAAATTTACTTATTTGTTTCCATCTCTTAGTTGCTTTTGAAATATATGCAATTGCCAACAATAAAGCCAAGGAGATCAAACATCATTACATACTTCATTTTGGTATTATAAAAATGAACTCTCACATTAATTACATATTCATAAGAATTTTCATTTTCATGTTTGTTTGTTGAAGTGTTTGTTTATCAAAATGGGTGTTGTGTGTATGCTCTCCCCTGTTTGCTTTAGGAAACTTGGGTGATAAAAAATACTCACTCCTTACATTTCTTAATTTGGTCCAAAAACATGGAAGTAAAGTTAATAAGGCCCTCCCCAACATCCATATGATTTGGATGACCTCAAAATTACCCTAAATTCCTTCCACTTATCTTTATTTCATGAATTTTGACTTTTAGGAGGAAGTTCATCACATTCCCATGAGTTTTATAAGGAAACATTGACTCAAGAATTCATCTCCCAACGTCATTTCAACCCCACTCCATGGTGGGGTTTATGAATTGATGGTGGTCTAATAGGATGCTTATTTTTATTAGTTAAAACAAGATTTATTAGTGGTACTCATCCTTAGAATGTAAGGGCAACTTAGACGTCACACTACATTAAGCAATTGATAGTGGTTGTGAAAAAGACTAGATCTTTTCATAATAAGTTAGTTGATGTAGATTCAAATGATGTGATTGTACCCTTGTGTTTGACACACATACGAGACCATTTAGAAATGAATGAGAATAGATATTTTAGACAACCCCACATGCTATGGACTTATTGTTAATGTATGATGAGTATCCCAAAGTTTCATTTCATCATACAAACTCTAGAGATAAGAGGGAGACTAAAAACCCTAATTTTAATAAATATTTAATTTTTAGATTAATAACTTAAAATACTCTCAAGATTAAATATATAGATAGAATTTGATAGTACACTACAACCTTATCAATTTCATGGTTTAGGACGTTACACTTAGGTGTTCTTTTCATTTTGTCCTTTTTACTTACATAGTCTTGAGTTAAAATTTTTTTGTTTACCATACCACATCAAGAAAGAGTATTGTTTTTATATCAATCCTCTATTTGAATAGGCATTATTTCATCCATTTGGAATCACACCTTTTTGTTAGTCTTTTATCAATTTTTTTATATGTGTCACTTGTTAAAAAAGGGTATTGTTAAATTGCCCAATTCATTCCATGTCTTGTGCCTTCTAAATTTTGAAAAAAATAATTTGTCATATATTTAAAGCATGATAGCATCATTATGCTACCCATTATTTCAAAGACTTATTTCCTTGTGTCTAATTTAAAATTTTGAAAACCACGTGTGTATTTTAGATCCATGCCTAGTATTATCATGTTATTCATTCTTGTCTAGCTTATTATCTATTTTAAAAAGCCTAGTATTCTAAATTAAGTTATCAGTTAGCCTCGATAAGTTTAGGTCCAAACATTGATTAGTTTTTGCCTATGGATCACATAATTTTTCCCTATACATTTAATTTTCACTTTAGGTTTGTCTAACTGTCATGTCCCCTTTTTCATGGACATTGACAGTCTTGATGATTAGCCTATTATACGACCTTCGTAGGCTAATAGGATGGATAGAGGGTCATAATGGAGCTTGGCTTGACTTTGATTCACATGATTTCTACATTTGATTTTCATTTAGGTTATTTCGAACATATTTGGCCAGGGCTCCTACTTTTTAGGGATATTTGATATGTAGCGGAGCGCCTTTATTATGGTATGGTTATGTGTGGAATCACTCCCTGATTCACTAGCTTCGATCAGTTCGTCGATCTGACATGTATTGAGGGAGATATTAATATTTGATTGATTTAATCAAATATTAATTATTTAGCCTATTTTTAATTAGAAACCCTAATTCTAATTTAAGAAACCCTTATTAGGGCAAGCATATCTTTTTGAGGGTATAAGGGTTTCACATGGAGGCCATTGTTGAATATGCATAGATTATTGATTATTGAAAATTGAAGAATTTCTTCTGTGAAGACTGAGCCAAGGGTTCCAGGATTCCATTTGCAATGGAGAACGTCAACTCTTCATTGTGTACGATTTAGAGGCTGTGAAATATCAGCTGATTTATTGCCAAATTGAGAGATAGCTTCATCTAGAAGTTATCAAAGAGGTACAGATTTGAGAGATAGCTTCATCCAGAAGTTATCACAGAATTTCAAGTTTGAGAGATAACTTCACACAGAAGTTATTACAGGTATTCTAGGTATTTCTTGATTTAGTTTATGTTTTGTTTTAATAAATCATACAGAGATAGATCTGCTGTGTTAGACACCATATATTTCCAGATCAGGGATCAAACAGAAAGGTTGTGCTAAATTGGCGGCCGTACGAAGTCCGTACAGGTCCGTACAGATCCACGCAGGTACCAACCTTGGCAGGCAGAGAGTTTCCAGTGACCGACATCGGTCGACTGAAGACCGAGGTCGGCAGAAAGCCAACCGACAGAGACCGACGTCGGTGAGATATCGACCGACGACGGCGCCTGTGTGTCGACACAGAAAGGCCGAGACACTTCCAAATCCAGTTTTCATTGCCAGATTAGCAAAAGCCAAGGTTTTAAGACCAGGATTTTAATATTCTTTATTTTGTATAACAGAGACTCAATTGTGTAATCATCCAGAAGAACAAGTAATGAGATCTTTATTTGCTATATATTAGAGTTGTGTAGAGACAAAAAGAGCCCCTAAGTAGGGGACATCACAGTGGTATCAGAGCTTATTGTGCAGATAAAGGAGCCCCTAAGTAAGGGACATTACAGTGGTATCAAAGCTTTTGTCTTTGGTATCAGAGTTTTGTGTCTTTCATATATCCCTATTTGGAGGGGATATTATAGTGGTATCAGAGCCAAATTCCTGCCATCCTGTTGGGCACATCAGAGCTAATGTCTTGCCATCCTGTTGGGTAGTTTGGGTAGATTGAATCAGCAAAGTATCATGATGCCTTCATATACTCAGAAACAGTGGGACAATGATATGAAGAAGCTGGAACACAGTTTGAAGCAGTTGGAAGAAACTCAGAGGAGGATGAATGAAATTCTTTCATATCCTACATTCAAAAACAAACCCACGCGGTATATGACAGTGAATGATGAGTGGGACTTATTACCTCCTCATGTTCAAGAGAGGACAACCTTTGATCATTTTGTCAAGCTGAGGAGAGAGCACTACATATCACTTAGACGAGAGAGCAGCATGTCCCATAATTATTATGATTATGAGATAGGATATAGTGAAGATGAGGATGAGTTAGATGCTTGCACTCAGAGTGTAGAGGTGTGCTCAGATGTTAGTGCACTGAGGGTTGATGAACTCTCAACTATGGTAGAGATTGTAGCAGAGTCCCAAGATCCTATTATTATAGATGATACTCAGGGGAATGCAGTGGATAGTTTTGAGGACTTAGTTTCACCAGTTGTTTCTTTCCATATGGAAGAGTTAGACAGTGATGCTATAGTTGTTGATACTCCATCTGTTGATATGAGCTTTGGAGTTGATTTACAGAGTATGGATGATCATTTGTATATTGAGGTGGTTGGTGATGAGTACATTCCTGCAGTTGTTGCTGAGGAGCATATTGCTGATGCTGATACACACGTTCAGGATTTGGGAGTACCCGATTCTGATGAGCTTGAGATACTAGTGGAGTCGAGTCTCCAGATTGATTATTCTCACACAGATGATAGTGTGGTACAGTTGGTTGTGCCACCTTTACAGAGAGATCAGTTGGGGTGTGTGGGGGAGTATGTTGATGCTTCCACATATAATTTCTACTGCATTGAACCATTCATGGAGTATTTGCTGGATAGTGCAGGTGTTCGTCTGGACTCACATAAGATGACAGAAGGTGTTCTTGTCCGAGGTTCTAGTGCTATTAGCAGATTGGGTGAGGAGATTTTACGAACCCTTTCTACTATGTTACCTTACAGGGATGTTGAGGTGATGTTTGTTGATCCGAGATTAGAGCCATCCATTGAGTCCCAGTTTGGCAATAGTGAGCCAAAAGTAGAGTTTGGGGGTTCTTACCAGCATCATACGGTGAGGTATGCTCCTTATTCTTCTTTGCATCTAGAGATTAGTTTTGGTGTCAGTGACTCAGGGACCAATGATTTTCATATCCATGGTCCAGTTGGGTGTGAGTATCAGTTAGATAGGGACTTGAATTTTGATAGGGTTGATATTTTAGTTGGCTTGAATCCCTCAGAATGGTTTCTTCTACCGACATCTATAGTTGGTCTTCAGATAGTTGTTTGGGTGTCGAGTGCAGTTTTTCAGTTGCTGATTTTGATACTATTGATGCTGTTGATGTTGATGATTTATTCACATGGGTTGATTAGTGACATGATGGATGTTACACAACCTTTTCCTTGGGATCCAGGTGGATCGAGTAGTTCATTGTTCTGAGATTGCTTGGGGACAAGCAATTTTTGGAGGGGTGGATTGTCATGTCCCCTTTTTCATGGACATTGACAGTCTTGATGATTAGCCTATTATACGACCTTCGTAGGCTAATAGGATGGATAGAGGGTCATAATAGAGCTTGGCTTGACTTTGATTCACAGGATTTCTACATTTGATTTTCATTCAGGTTATTTTGGACATATTTGGCCAGGTCTCCTACTTTTTAGGGATATTTGATATGTAGTAGAGTGCCTTTATTATGGTATGGTTATGTGCGGAATCACTCCCTGATTCACTAGCTTCGATCGGTTCGTCGATCTGACATGTATTGAGGGAGATATTAATATTTGATTGATTTAATCAAATATTAATTATTTAGCCTATTTTTAATTAGAAACCCTAATTCTAATTTAAGAAACCTTAATTAGGGCAAGCATATTTTTTTGAGGGTATAAGGGTTTCACATGGAGGCCATTGTTGAATATGCATAGATTATTGATTATTGAAAATTGAAGAATTTATTTTGTGAAGACTGAGCCAAGGGTTCCAGGATTCCATTTGCAGTGGAGAACATCAACTCTTCATTGTGTGCGATTTAGAGGCTGTGAAATATCAGCTAATTTATTGCCAAATTGAGAGATAGCTTCATTCAGAAGTTATCAAAGAGGTACAGATTTGAGAGATAGCTTCATCCAGAAGTTATCACAGAATTTCAAGTTTGAGAGATAACTTCACACAGAAGTTATTACAGGTATTCCAGGTATTTCTTGATTTAGTTTATGTTTTGTTTTAATAAATCATACAGAGATAGATCTGCTGTGTTAGACACCATAGATTTCCAGATCAGGGATCAAACAGAAAGGTTGTGCTAAATTGGTGGCCGTACAAAGTCCGTACAGGTCCGTACAAATCCACGCAGGTACCGACCTTGGCAGGTAGAGAGTTTCCAGTGACCGACATCGGTCGACTGAAGACCAACGTCGGTAGAAAGCCGACCGACAGAGACCGACGTCGGCGAGATATCGACCGACGATGGTGCCTGTGTGTCGACACAGAAAGGCCGAGACACTTCCAGATCCAGTTTTCATTGCCAAATTAGCAAAAGCCAAGGTTTTAAGACCAGGATTTTAATATTCTTTATTTTGTATAACAGAGACTCAATTGTGTAATCGTCCAGAAGAACAAGTAATGAGATCTTTATTTGCTATTGAGAGATTATACTGTGATTTATGTATGCTTATTTTGAATCTATTCTGCAAGTTTGTATCTGTGATCAAAGCTTTATGAGTTTATATATTCCCTGTTTGAAGGGGATATTACAGTTGTTCAGAGGTATTGTGTAGAAAAAAGAGCCCCTAAGTAAGGTACATCACAGTGGTATCAGAGATTATTGTGCAGATAAAGGAGCCCCTAAGTAAGGGACATTACACTAACTTAGATTAATTCCTTGCATGATTTAAAGACTATTTTTGTGCCTAGATTTGGGTTAGTGGCCTATCTTCCATATGCTTAAAATTCCATGTCTTTTTCTAGCTGATCAAGTGTGTGTTTAAATTAGAATCCTTAGTGTATTTTAAAATATTTAAAATTTGCTAGATTAAAGTTATTTCCTCTTAAACCTCATTTTGGTTCAAGTTTGGATTGTATGCCTTATTCCCAAAAGACCTAGAAATACCTATTTTGATCCTAAATTTTGTGCCTTATTTTCGAAAAGACCTAGTAACCTTTGTTTCTTTAGACCTAGTTTAAACTTGTTTGAAACACTTTTTAACTAAGTTTACAATTTTGGTTTATATTCATCCACTTGACCCTTTTGTGTAAGACATTTGACATTAGATTATTTTATACTAAGTTTATCATATATGTTTTTGGAGATACAACTCCACTTATAGACCAAGTTAGGCCAAGTTTGGACCATTTGTATTTTTATACCTTATTTTTTAAAGTTATTAGAACTCTAGGACTTCTTCATGAAACATTTTTATTGATTTGGATATGTGTCTTTACACTCATAGCATATCCATGCACAATACCTGTTATGATAACATGGTGTTGATGCTTCTATGTGTATCATAGGTTCTCTTAATGCTTCAAGAACACTTCTCATTTTATAATTTTTGGAATTTTGAGCATGAGTAGTGGGTTTTGGTAATTTAGTTACCTATGGTGAAATAGAGGTAGAGAAAATTAAAATTTTCCACACATTTATATTGATTTGTGGTTGGGAGCCACTGTGGTCCTTAATATATGAAAATTTGAAACATTTATGTTTATTTTAGTGATTTATGACCAAATTTATACACTAAAGACTAATATAAATGAATATTTACAATGAGATTTAAAATAAAGTGATTTGATCAAAAAGGAAGCAAAATGAAGGGTAGGGAAAAAAGAGAGTATGTGATTTCTTATTTTTGCCTTGAAAATTATGACAAGGTCTTGTCTTCTACTAAACATGCATTTAACCAATATATAATGTGAAGTTGCAGATATTCAAATCCCACAATATACTAGGCAAATATATGATGCAAATATGTAAGAATATAAGTATGAACTAACTTTGTCTTAAAGGATTACTGCTGCATTCAAATAGCATTTGCATATCCTAATGCATAGCAAATAAAATGGAACAAAGTCTAAGAACATCCAACTAATCTAACATCAACACAAATTAACAACCCTATATCAAAGATGCACATTCATAATTCATAAAAACCATTTAAATTAAAGACTTAGAACAAGTGATTAAGAGAGAAGCCATGTAACAATTGATATAAAATTAAAAAAAAATTGTTGGGGATCAACCAACAATATGATTACACTTGTGAAAGCAATAAATGCGGAATTAAATCAGATAGATAAGTAACTAGAATGATAAATAACAAAGAACAAGAGATACAAGAAACCACCCTGAAAACTTGTATTAAACTCTTTACAAAGGAATACAATTGAAGAAACTTCTTTCTTCCACACCTCTCTTAGATGCACAAGATCTCTCTCTAGATCTCTATTCCTCAAGAGCTCTCTCTCTCAAGTACAATCAACTCCAACAACCTGGATTGATACAACTCTGTATTGTCCTTCAAACATTCACAATGTTCTACTCATACACTACTAAGCTAAGAAGATCTTTCCTACATATAGAATTAGGAAACTTGAGCATGCACTTACAACCAACAGTTAAGCCTCTTGAACAAGGGCTCTAAAAACAATCTTACTAATAATAGAAACACGAACTTAAGACTAAGACTTAAACTCATCATGAAAACACTCGGTTCTGTCCTCAGAAATAGCATTCTGGATGCACAGGTAACCGACGTCGATTCCTACCTGCTTGCCTGTGACTATCATCGGCCGATCCTCTGCCAATGCCAACATTTCTTTAGCTGCTCCTGACTGACGTCGGTCGCTCCTGACCGATGCCGGTGACTGTGTAAACCTACAACTTTGGTAATGCGCTCATATGTGAAGCTTTTAGGCTCCACACCTTAACAATCTCCCACTTGGAGATAAACAGTTGCACCAGTACCTGTACAGCAACATCTTCTAGCTCCTCCATCTTCAACTCAATCATGAAGACCAATAGAAGTTGAATGAAGATTCAACTTCTCATTTGTAACTGGCTTGGTTAACATATCAACAGGATTCCTATTTATATGGATCTTTTCCAGCTTTAAATCACCATCTTCCAATACCTGCCGTATGAAGTGGTACCTTAGCTGTATGTGCTTGGTTCTTGAATGAAAGGCTAAATTCTTAGCCAAATGGATTGCACTCTGACTATCACTATACAATCTGCAACTCCCATTCTCCCTTCCAAGCTCTTCCATGAACCGTGTCATCCATATCATCTCTTTGCTAGCTTCTGTGGCTGCAATATACTCTGCTTTTGTAGTTGACAAGGCAACAAACTTTTGCAACTTTGATATCCAACTAACCGCCGTTCCACCTACAGTGAAAACATAACCTGTGGTGCTCCTCCTGCCATCCAAATCACCTACCATATATGAATCTACATAACCATGTAGAGAAGTATCTGAACCTCCATAACACAAGTGCCTACTACTGGTTCCTCTCAGATATCTAAGGATCCACTGAACTACTTTCCAGTGTTCCCTCCCTGGATTGGCCATATACTTACTTACAACTCCCACTGCTTGGGCAATATCTGGTCTAGTACACACCATTGCATACATCAAACTTCCTACCGCAGAAGAATATGGAACCTTACTCATGTACTCTACCTCATCATGTGAATTAGGACATTGTTCTTTACTCAACTTAAAATGTCCAGCCAAAGGTGTGCTTACCGGTTTAGCATCCTGCATATTGAACCGTTTCAACACCTTGTCCACATAATCCTCTTGAGACAATATCAACCTGTGATTTTTCCTGTCCCTCTTAATGCTCATGCCAAGGATTTTCTTTGCTACTCCCAAATCCTTCATAGAAAACAATAGAATAATATATCTACATGTGTGATCCTACAACCAGCATATCATCTACATAAAACAATAGAATAATATATCTACCATTATCCAATCTCTTAAAATACACACAATGGTCAAATTGACACCTAATGTAGCCATGCTTAGTCATAAACCTGTCAAATTTCAAATACCACTGTCTAGGAGCTTGTTTGAGGCCATACAAGCTTTTCTTCAATATGCACACTAACTTCTCCTTACCCTTGACCTCAAATCCTTCTGACTGTTCCATATATATTTCCTCATCCAAATCTCCATGAAGAAACGTTGTCTTAACATCCAGCTGCTCAAGATGCAAATCCTCAATAGCAACCAAAGACAATACAACCCGTATAGAAGTCATTTTAAAAACAAGAGAAAAAATCTCACCAAAATCAATACCTGGCTTTTGTAAAAATCCTTTCACTACCAATCTGGCCTTATATCTCATCTGTCCATTCTCACCTTCCTTCAACCTGTAGGTCCATCTATTCTTCAGTGTCCTCTTACCAGCTGGCAACTCAACCAAATCCCATGTTTGGTTCTCTCTCAAGGACTCCATCTCCTCAACCATGCCATGCTCCCACTGACTCTTGGACTCCACCTGTAATGCTTCTTCAAAACTCTCTGGTTTTCCACCATCAGTTAGCAATAAATAGTATAAAGAATGAGAATATCTAATTGGAGGCTTACTTACCCTTTCTAACCTCCTGATGGGTGTCTGAGACTCATTCACAACACGCTGTCCACCCAAATTCTCTGACAGTGACCGACCTTGGTCACCTCCAGACCTATTATTGGCCGACGCTGGTTCTTCCTGACTGACGCCGGTGCTTATCCTACCAACATCAGTCTCTGTATGACCGACATCGGTTTCTATTCTGCCGACGTTGGTTCCTATCCTGCCGACGTCGGTCTCTGTGTTTTCCTGCAAGTGATTATTTTTTTTTCTTGCGAACTCATTTTGGACCCTCACCTCATCCAATTCACCATTGCTCTACCCAAATTGATTCAGTTTCTTTAGCTAATCACTATACATCACTTTTTCATTAAAAACAACATCACGGCTCCTAATTACCTTGTTAGTTCCTAGATTTCAAAATCTAAAACCAAAATCATTTGAGCCATAGCCAATAAACGTGCACCTCATGGACTTAGCATCAAGCTTCTTTCTATTTTCCTTATCTACGTGCACAAAGGCTTCACAACCAAAAACTTTGAGATATGAGAGATCTACCTTTTTACCTATCCATGCCTCTTCTAGAATTCCACCATCCAGAGCTATAGAGGGTCCTCTGTTAATCAGGAGCACTTCAGTGTCAATAGCTTTTGCCCAAAACTCTAAGGGCAAACCAGCATGCAATCTCATACATCTTGCATGCTCCATGATTGTTCTGTTCATCCTTTCAGCAATTCCATTCTACTGAGGTGTCCTTGGAACTGTCCTTTGCCTATGGATTCCATGCGTATAACAATACCAGTTGAACTTAAGGCTGCAAAACTCACCACCATTGTCAGATCTCAAGCACTTCAATCTTCTACCTATTTCATTCTCAACCATAGCTTTCCAAATCTTAAAAGTCTCAAATACATCATATTTCTTCTTAATACAATAGATCCATACCTTTCTTGTAGTATCATCTATGAACGTAACATAGTACTGTGATCCTCCAATAGAAGCTACCTGAGCCAGTCCCCACACGTCTGTGTGAACAAGCTATAACTTATGCCTCTTCTTAGTAGACCCAGTCTTGAGAAAACTAACCTTTTTCTATTTTCCAAATACATAGTGCTCACAAAATTCTAGATCCATGCTTTTCAAATCTAAAAGCTTACCTTTAGACTTAAGAATTGACATCCCCTTCTCACTCATGTGGCCAAGCCTTGAGTGCCACAATTTAGCATCCACATCTAAAGTAGATAATACATAAGGAGAAATATTAGTAACACAATTACATAAATAGAGAGTACCTACTCTCTTACCTCTGGCCATAACAAGTGCACCCTTGGTCACCTTCCAAGATTCTACTATGAGAGTTACTGTACAACCCTCATCCCCTAACTTTCCTGCAGAAATCAAATTTCTCTTCAAGCTAGGAACATGCATCACATCTCTCAACACCCATGTGTTGCCATTCTGCATCTTCAGCTGCACTTTACCTTTGCCAATAATCTTACAAGGCTCATCATCCCCTAAATACACTATTCCAAAATCTCCATGGATATAGTCACTGAAATATTCTTTATTAGGGGTAGCATGAAAAGATACACTAGAATCTAATACCCAAGATTCTATATTATTATGCAAAGAGAAAATTAGAGCATCTTGTGCAATACTTGCAACCTTTGCCTCTTCCTTTCCTTCATGTTGATTGTCCTCCTTAGGCTTTAACCAGCAATCTCTACTGATGTGCCCCATCTTTCCACAATTCCAGCATTGTGGCCTCCTGCCATTTCTGGATTTGGATCTACCTCTCAGCTTAGACTTAGATCTTGATCTCCTCTTGCTCTTCTCTTTTTGCCTTCCCCTGTTCTCAAGATTTAAAGCGTTCCCTGATGTTTCCTCTATGCTTTTCCTGCGAATTTCCTCATTCAAGATAACACTAACAACATCCTCTACTTTTAAAATATTTGAAGCAGATGCAGTATTAGAAACTGCCATTACCAAGCCATGCCAGCTTTCAGGCAAAGAACATAATATTAAAAGAGCTTTTATTTCATCATCAAATACAATATTGACTGAACTTAATTGATTAACAATTCCAAGGAAATCATTCAGGTGATTAGATACAGATCCACCTTCTTGCATATGCAAATTAAATAACTGCTTCATAAGATATACCTTATTAGAAGTTGAGGGTTTTTCATACAAATATGCTAAAGTAGTCATTAACTCTACCGTTGTTTTTGCCTGTGATAAATTAGATATCAAAGTGGATGCTAGACTCAGTCTTATAGACCCCAGAGCCTTTCTATCAAGGACTTCCCATTCTTCATCCTCCATGTCCTTGGGCTTCTTTGCAATCCCACCTAACGGTAAGTAAAGATCTTTTTGATACAGATAATCCTCTATCTACATTCTCCAATGTTGATAGTTCTTGCCATTAAACTTCTCCATTCTCAATTTACTTTCTTCTGCCATTACTTCTCCCACTCAAATAGAAATCCCTGCAGAAACCCCTGTGAGCAACCTGTAATCAATACACACTACACAGATCTGAACCACCTGTTAGTGAACCTGAGCTCTGATACCACTTTTTGGGGATCAACCAACAATATGATTACACTTGTGAAAGCAATAAATGCGGAATTAAATCAGATAGATAAGTAACTAGAATGATAAATAACAAAGAACAAGAGATACAAGAAACCACCCTGAAAACTTGTATTAAACTCTCTACAAAGGAATGCAATTGAAGAAACTTCTTTCTTCCACACCTCTCTCAGATGCACAAGATCTCTCTCTAGATCTCTATTCTTCAAGAGATCTCTCTCTCTCAAGTACAATTAACTCCAACAACCTGGATTGATACAAATCTATACTATCCTTCAAACATTCACAATGTTCTACTCATACACTACTAAGCTAAGAAGATCTTTCCTACATATAGAATTAGGAAACTTGAGCATGCACTTACAACCAACAGTTAAGCCTCTTGAACAAGGGCTCCAAAAACAATATTACTAATAATAGAAATGTGAACTTAAGACTAAGACTTAAACTCATCATGCAAACACTCGGTTCTATCCTCGGAAATAGCATTCTAGACGCACAGGTAACCGACGCTGGTTCCTGCCTGCTTGCCTGTGACCGTCGTCGGCCGATCCTCTACCAATGCCGACATTTCTTCAGCTGCTCTTGACTGACATCGGTCGCTCCTGACCGACGCCGGTGACTGTGTAAACCTGCAACTTTGGTAATGTGCTCATATGTGAAGTGTTTAGGCTCCACACCTTAACAAAAATTTTAGTATTCCTTGCTTATATTAATTTCTCAAAAGTATACAAGTTTTAGCTCAAAACTCGATCTCTTTACAATATGGTAGTACTACCTTTTATGGGAGACTTGGGTAGTATACTGATTAGTTATAAGATTACACATGTATAAAGATAAGGATAGTTATCCTTATTCACAATTATAGAATACATTTCTATTTCCAAAATAGACTAACCTATAGGAAAATATGCTAACAAACTAGCATATTCCTTTAGAAAAGAATATTTCATTTTCAAATAATAAAATGTTTCAAAAAAAATGGAATATCATCAACATTTGTTGAGCCCTAGGATGAAGGGATATCTTGCAAAATCTTCAGAGATATTTGATGCTACCCACTAACTAGCTCCAAATTGATAGATGGCTTTAAGAGACAAACATCTTCTTGATCAGCCAAGTCATTGAAGTCCCTATCATTTCTTGCCATGGCCTCCTTGATGCTCTTAGCTTTAAAAATTTTCTCCTTAGTAGTGAATATCATGCCTATGACTCATTTATTATCAATTTTTGATTGGCCTTGGATTTTTCTCCTCACTTATTACATTACCAAAGTGGCTCTATGTTTGTTTTCATCATCATCAATGACGCCTACAGAGTTAGATTTTTTAGGGTTGGATAACATGGTGCTAAGGAGTTGTTTGATTCTAGGAGTCTATCTAAGCTCTTTAACCAAGTAATCGGGCTTTGTATTTTATCAACAACTATCCCCAATAGTACATTTCAGTGGACTAGGCTAATATTCTTGAAGCTAGGAATCTTTCCCTTAATTAATATGTTGATAAGCTCCCTTATTTTGTCTTCTGAGCTCTGCCATTTGGGTTAATAAACCCTTGACTATTTCATTTTATTGGTCCAATTCATCTTACCTCATGTTCATTGATTTCAAGGAGTCAAACATGTCATATAAATATGCCTTAAACATATTTATTATTACCTCTGAGACTAACAAGACAACCTATATCTCTAGATTATCCTTTTATTTCTCTAGGTTTTGTATCTTCTACTTCATGCCTATGATGTTGGCTTTGATCTAAGATAAATTATCATTATCTAGTCCTTCTATATCATCCTCATGAATAGGATGCTCACTAGGCCTCTAACCTCTAATGGGAGTTAGACCAACAAAGGGCTCAACCCTTTGGAATGTGAACTACTCTCCTCCACCCATGGTTTTCTTTGTTATCACCCTTGCCAATACTCTTGTCTTTGGATTGAAATTCACACTAACTAATGAGTCTATGACTTTAGGAGGCTTATGAATCTTCACCTATGTGCTACTTGAGGCTCTTAGAGTGTTTATTTGAGTGCTACTTGATCATGCTATGGTAACTATTCTTATTTCTTCCTCTTCCTTGATCAAAGCCAATATCCAGGTCTTGATTTCATCATGGACATAAATGTGGACTTTTTGGGTTAAGGCCTATGAATGGGATAAATTGGGAATATTATGCATCTTCCCATTAATAAACCATTTAGGGATAATTGACTTATGAATGGGTTATTCATCACTAAACAAGTTGACCTCACTCATGGGATGGGTGGAGGTCAATTTGGGATTATTTCCCCCAACTGGGATCAATGCCAATTTAGTTTTCATTTTGTGTAGGGGTGTTACTAAAACCAGGTCGAAAGCAACTTCCTTCCATTTGTCTTGTTCTACTTCTTCAACCTGGGCTTGAAGCTCCTTAGTTTTATATTCTTCTTCCTCTAACCCATATGCTTTAGAAATCACCTTAAGTGCATCCTCTACTATCTCACTAGGATCTAATTCAATTATATCCAAGAACACTATTGGAGACTCTAGCCTTTTAGGTGGGGTTGAAGATGATCCTCCTTCACTAGGTCTTACTTCTAGTTTCTATTTTCTAGTTACTTATGTAGCTTATTCTTGAGGCTATTGCATTCTTACCTATTGATATTAGATAAGGAGTCTAGAGGATGGCCCAAACAAGAAGTGATATTACACGAGCCCCATTTTCCATATATCACCTAATGGCTTGTCATCTACCCTAATCAACTTGGGCTCTAGCTTAATGTTATACCTCTTCAATCTAGCTAATTCCTCTAGGAAACTAGAGGCCCTGATTTATAATGGGTCATGGATATTGGGTTAGTGTTCATAGGATTTTGTTTATGGTTTTGGACATCAAATGTCTGGTGACACTCTCATTAGGGTCCCAATGCCTCAATTCATCCTTTTTCAAGGTGAATGAGTCCTTATGTCTAACAATAACATTCACATGTTCCCAATTTTGCAACACAATTATACTAATTGTTAGAGGAAAGGAATGGAGGAGGCCCTTCCTTTTCTCCTTTAAAAATCCATCTATGCCATGAAGAAGTTGGTACATAATTTCTTGTTCTACTAGTTTTGTGGGCACATAAATGTGTAACCTATAGGGCTATGTCAAAGTCCCTTCAATCCTTATTACTATACAATCTAGGTAGAACTAGATATCCCCTATTAATTCCATATATTTATTAATAAAAGGGATAACCCTACTCATGGGAATTCTTGTGATGGATTCCATCAGATCTAGATAAACACAATCATAAATGAACTGCATGGTATATCTATATTTGAATATGTGAATCTTGGAATAATGATGGGAGATAGTGGGTCTCCCATCAAATGACTAATTCTTAATATCTAAGATCTTGGTGGTGGCCAAGAGGGCATCAAGCAAATAAGAAATCATGTAAAAGTGGTTATTTATAATCATTTTGATGGCTATGAAATGTGATTTAAAATAGATATTAATCCTCTCACCCAATGGGGGAGTGAGTCCCTTCTCCACCATGAAGTAAACATAGGGCACCCAGACTTTATCAATATGTGTGGTGGAGGGGGATTCAGATAACCTATTCAACAAGGTCATAATTATCCTAATCCCCTCCCTAAATTGGAAAATTATATTTTTTCTTGTGAGATCCTAGATTACATGGGCTCTAGTGAACAACCATGGGGTAAATATTATGTTTAAGTTATGCTTACCAATCCAATCTTTAATTGTTGTCAAGTATATATGGGGCTTACATAACTTATAGTAGCTTTCAAAATCAAGGGGAGAAATGTATTCTACCTTTTTTAAAGTATGCTCATGGACTATCCAGTCTTGCTCAATTTTATAATCAATAAAAAGAGGAATGACATCAATGTAGTATAATACCTTAGGCTTGGTGGTAACATAGTAGAGGCTAGTCATCTAGATAGAGACTAGGTCATTATATCTTTGCAAGATGGTTGCATTATTATATTTTTCTCTTGTAAGATCTTTCATCTCCTTAATGGTCTAAAAGAGTTTAGACCAATTTTTATTCCCATTATTTAATACCATAGAATCCAAGTCCATTTCCTTAAAAAACCTTCCCTCATTGTCTAAAGTTAAATACAACTTGGTTTCATCCCTTTTTTGCTATCTGTGAGTTGCCATGGTTGTGAGACATGAGAGTTATTCACTAGTGGATTGCAAGTAATCTCTAAGTCAACTTGTTCTTTTTTAAATTTCAATTTCACTATTCTTAGTTTGATTGTGATTAATTCAAGTCTAAATTAGGGATTTTATAGATGTTAATGATTTTTTTAAGCTTTAATAGTGATGGTAATTTGGAATTAGGATCATTCATGTGTTATATTTGATTAAGACCCATGATCTTATACATTTTCCTTTTCAAGCACACAAAATCTTCAATTTTATCATTTTGTGCATGTGTGGCACCCATGTGCCATCCATTTGTAAAATTTCATGGCATTTTTCATAAATGTATTAAGGGACTAGCCATTGCCTTTTAAAAATAAAAATTTTACTTCTCACCATCAGATATTTATTTATGGATCAATGTGGACCATTGATCATGATCATGAGGCTTGAGAATCATTGGATACTTTATGTCAAGATTCATGGTTATGCCACTTGGCACCTTTGTGGTCCTTCTAAGCTCTACATTCTATGTGGTGAATGTGTGCTTTCCATGTGTCAATCTCATAGGCACTCGAGGTCTCATTGAATAATCTCTGGGAGTTATACTCCATTCGATTACCTCTTCTGATCAAGCACATACCATTGATCATTATCCAAGTGGATGCACATGATTGGTTTGATGGATTGAATGTTTTAAATTCATTAGGTCTTTTTTCTATGTTCAATCATCCTTCATGATTAAGTGAGAGCCATTGATCTTGTAAAGAGTGAGAAATTTAATTAGCATTGAAACATAGGAAGGGACCTAGGATAAATACTTTAGGATAAATTTTATTTCATGTTGATAAACATGATGTAAAATTTAGGTTAAAATATTTAATCTAAGACTTAGAATGCACCAAAAGGGGTCCCAAATAACAAGTGGTCTAGTTTATAGGTTTTGACCTAGGGTTTTATGTCATAGAGACCTCTTAAAATAAGACTTAATATAAGTCTCTAGCTTAAGGTTTATTTAATTTAAATAGATGCAATTGGAACCTTAGGAAATAGACTTAGATTAAGGCTAAATATATAAGTATTTAGATCATGAGATCATTTTACCATTTAAAGTTCAAATATCCTAAGTGTTTGAATATCTTTTGAGGGGTTCCATTGATTTGTAATGCAAGCAATAAGTTTATAGAAACATTTTGAAGTATATGCCTGTGTCTAAGTAAAATATTAGATGATATTAAATTTTATATTCTCAGGGATATCAATGATGGCCTCACGGGTGTCAAAATATGGTTGTGAAAATGTCAAACTTATGTTCATGAATCATTAGATTTGATGAGCTTAAAGTTGATGGTCTCACAGATGTCAATGATGGCCTCATGAATGTCAAATGATGGTCATGAGAACAATAATTTTAAGTTCATGAAGTCCCTTTAGTCCATATATATTTGGATTTAATATGATCTATCAGATCATCCTTCATGATGAAGTGAGATCCATTGATTAAGATCTGAGGAGATGCACACCATTAGTTCCCACAACCATGAAGGAGATCATGTTAACTAGTGACCATGTCATAAAAATTAAAATAATACAAAAGCCTAAGTTTATAAACATAATAAATAGGTCCCTTCAAATGTTATTATCATTACTTAAGGTTTTAGCCTAATGTCTATTGAATTAAATTAAATGCAATGAACCTTAGGATTAAAAATTTTGGTTATGTCCAAATTTTAATGCATGGGGATCCTTTGTTATCAAGCTCAAATACAAGAGTACCACATGGTGTCTCTACAAGGTTCATTTGCTTTTATCTTTTCAATGCTACATTCACTCCTTTGGATTAACTTTATGTGAGTAACCGTGGACCTTCGATTAAAATATCATATTTGATTGGCTCCTTTTGATCATTGAAGCCGTATCATAAGTTTTATCCTAAGGTTTCATTGTATTAATAAATAGAAAAAGAACTTAAGGTAAAACTTAGGCTAAGTTTATTTTAGTAAAAGAGGTCCTCTAAACCTTAACAATGATCTCGTGTTGTTTGATCCTCGGTCCTACTGAAGCATAGATCATCAATCTTGATCCTGATGATCTTATGGGATTAGTCCAATGAATCAAATATTTAAGTTTTTTAGACTTCCTATACTCCATCAGATCTTTCCTCATGATGAATCAAGAGCCATATACAAATAAGTGAGGTGCTTAAATTAGGATGTGAGTTAATATAGGAACTTAGGCGAAAGTTTTATGACTAAGGTCTCATTTATGTTGAAAAATACAAATAGGGATTTAATGTTAAGAATTTAGGCTAAGCATGTGACAAAGGATACCATGATAAAATAAAATATCCTACAAAAATAAACATTAGACCACATTAAAAACATAGGGAAAGGAAGGGGAAAATAAAAGGGGACCAAGCATGGTTTTTTGGCTAAGGTTTGGTTGTGTTAAAAAACATGACCAAGCCTTAGCATAAAATTTAGGCTTAAGTCCAAAGTTATTTCAAAATTTTACTTCCAAATTTTGTCCCACCAAAATTGAATTTGAATCAAAAGCCTAAGCTAGGGTTTGCCATAGTAAGGTTTCATTGCATGAATCAAATTATTCTAGTAAAGGTCTGAGTATGGTTAATCTATAAATCCCAATCATAATCCATAAGAAACTCCATAAAACCTAAAAATTAAGACATGATGATCAATTTTTAGAAACATTAGGCAAGGTTAAAATAAAACCATAAACAAATGGACTAATTTCATTAGGTGTGGATGATATTCAAATTCTAGTAAAGTGAAAATTACCAAGCTTTCAGTGTGAAGGTTCAAATTAATCACAAGGGTCCCTATTTCTCAAAAATGGGGGTATGTTGACCTCAAAAAATGGTGACTTTTGGGGGAAACATAACAATATGTTATAACTTAGATACTCTAGTTCAAAAAATAATGTGGTCCTTCATCCCACTTGATCAATGTTATTATCAAGATCAGTCCATAGTTAAAACAAACCTTACATGTGTAGGGTTAGGATCAAACATCAAGACATAGAAATGTTGTGTGTGTGCTTTGATTCCACTTACTATTTTCCATGGGATTCAAGGGACAACATCTAGGTTTCATGCCTTTAATCATTAACATTGACTTGGATCATGTTTATATATTCATTAAAAACCATGCATATATTTTAGGGAAGGCATGGGCATTTATCTACTACCATCTAGACATCCATAACCCCAACATAGATGCCTTTGCCTCCACTCATGGCCTTACTCCACTTCTATCCAAGCATCCATAGCCTCGATGGAGATTAATAAAATCACCTTTGCTTGAGAAGCTTTTGATTTTACAATAATTTATTGATTTTTGTATTTTTTTTGGTCTTTTAGGTTTTCAACAAAGGTTGGGAACCAATTTATCCATGATTAAGGATTTGGTCAAGTGTCTAATCCTCAGATAATGACCTATTATTGCAAATTTTATCCTAGGAAAGGATGATTGTTAATTTCAAGAATGATTGTACCTTAATGGATTGAGATTCCATTCTACATGAGTAATTCTTCTTAAAACTAGGTTTAGGTCAAGACAATGTTTACGGTCTTATGGAATGGTTAACCTATTCATGGGTCCTTACTAGTTTATGTAAATCATAACATCAATATCCTATCTCAAATCCATGGTCATCATATGTATCGGGTTCATACCAACATTTCTAAATTTTTGGAGTTTCAAGAAAACTAAAGAAATTTGAGTTAAGGGCTATCCAAAAGGACTTATTAGAAGCAAGGAAAAAATCAATAAGAAATAAACACACAAAACAAAATAACAAAGTAGAAATCAAAAGGGAAGCAAAAAATTATATACATACTTATGCACTAACAAGAAACAAGAAGGAAAGAGATGAAGGAAAATGACTAGCCTACCTATACTAACTCTAATCATCTTACATATTTATTCTATGAAGATCCCAAGAGGAGAAACAAAGAAATAGTGGTTGAGATACATGCCATTGGTGGGTAGTGTGAACTCTGCTCTTTATAAGTATTTGAGTCTAAAGGTGTTGTCTCTAAGTTTATCTACAATTTGATAGGGGCTAATCCATAGAGGTGTGAACTTGATATGTTTTCTATTGGGCTCAAATTCTTTGTCCCAAAGAAGAACCAAGTCTCCTTGTTTGAACACCTTGATCTTTGATCTCTTTTCAAATGACTTATTTATTATATTTTGGTGTCTTCTGAAGTTATCAAAAGAATTTTCCCATGCATATTCCATCTAAATAATGTCCAATAGCCTTTAGTTTGCAAGTTCTTGGTCTTACTCCATTTACTCTTGCATAAACTTGTAGATTGGTAACTTGAGTGTGATGGGGATTATAGGTTCCTAGCCATATACTAGTAAGAAGGGAGATTCTTTAAGAACCTGCTTGACTATTGTTCTATCTTCCCATAGAGCATACTTGAGAAGCTTATGTCATGTTCTAGGTTTGTCTATAGTAGACTTTTTAATGGATTTCATCAAGTTTTTATTCATTAACTTAGATACTCCATTACCTTAAGGATAATGGTTAGATGAAAACATGAGAATAATTTTGTTTTCATATTCCCATTCTATGATCTCTATGGATGTGAATGTTAACCCATTTTCACACACCAAAGAGACTAGATTCCCAAATCTGGTGCAAATGTTTTCTTTCAACAACTTGATCACTTCTTCTGATCTACATTATTTGGTGGATATTCTTTAGTCTACCTAGTGTAATAATCATTATCTATCAGAACATAGTTTTGACCTTCTAATAAGTTGGGGTTGATTGCCCCTATAAATTCTTGTCCCCACTAGGTAAAGGGTTTATCAATCATGACTAGTTGTAAAGGCATTACTACTTTTGGCTCTTTAATGTTGAAGATCTAACATGAGTGTTACTCTCTCACATGCTTATGGGCATATTTAAAGATGGTGGGCCAATAGTAGTCAACCTTAAGGATCTTTTGGGATTTTGTTCTTCCTAATGGATGCCCATTTACGAACTTCTTATGAAAATTTCTCATTACCTCAGTAGCTTCTTCCTTGGAAACACATCTTAGGTATATAAATTCAAATTTATTTCAATATAAGACTCCATATTTAATTAGATAATGAGCTACATTGAGCCTTAGATCTCTTCTCTATTCCCTGGTTAGCCCTACAAGATAACTGCTATTGATTAGTAAATGAATGATGGAGTCATACCATTCATTAAATTAGAAGATTTATTGATCAACTTACATAGTACTTAACTTAGGATTGGTATTGGAAATCATTTTAATCAGACCTTGACACCTTACCAGGTTTGTAGTCTTTATCTCTATGTCATATTCTTGAAGGAAAAAAAATCCACTTACCTCTTCGCTCTCCAAGTTCACATTGGTTTAACATTATCTTAGTGGATGGATCTTGTAAAATGGTGTTCACTTTGTTCCTAATAATGTAGTTCCTAAATTTATTGATAGGTTTAACTAATACAAAGGCATGTTTAATAACTAAAAGATAATTTAACTAAGCAGTTTTCAAATTAGTACTCATAAAATCAATTAGATGGTCGGTTCCTTCTATTTTTTAAGTGAAGACAACAACAATAGTGTGTTCAGAGGAGAAAGAGTAGAGATAAAAATCCTTTGAAAATTTAGGACTTATCAAGACTAGAGCTTGACTAATTGCACTTTTGATGTCCTCAAAGTCCTTCTTGGATTCCTCATTCCATGAGACTTTAACATCCTTATTTATCATATCATTTAATGTCTTGAAAATTTCTACAAAGCCATAAATTAATTTTCTCACAAATTTTATTTTACCAAAAAATGATTTTAATTCATTTCTTTTATTGGGAGGCTCTATCTTGGATATAACTTCCACTCTTTCAAGATTAATGGAAATTCCATCTTTAGCGATAACATGGCCTAATAGTTTACCTTTAGTGACATAAAAAAATTCTCTTCTTAGGGCTAAGGGAGATCCCATACCTCTTTCATCTTTCAAATACTTTTTGTAGATGAATTACATGGTCATCCCTATTCTTAGAGAAAATAATTAGATCATCCATGTAAATTACAATGTAATTGCCAACAAAGCCTTAGAAGGCATGGTCCATGGCCCTTTAAAAATTGGATCCTATGCTTATAAATCTAAAAGGTATTCTCTTGTATGTTAAGGTGCCCCACTTAGTTTTGAATTTTGTCTTCATTCTATCTTCTTAGTCTACTAGCACCTAATTATACCCTAAAAATCCATCAAGAGAAAACATCATAGCTAAACCAGAAATAATTTGCATTACTTGTTCAAGATAGGGGAGAGGATATTATCCTCTTTAGATGCTATGTTTAGATTTCTAAAGTCAATACATAGTTTAATTTCACTATTATTCTTTCTAATTGGCCACCCAAGTAGAGTGCCTAATGGTAAATATAATTCTAACACCTAACAATCTCTTGACTTATTTGAAGATCATGGGTTCAAAGATAGGGTTTACAATATTTTCCTTCTTTTTGAAGGGTTTGAAAATTTTATTGAGAGGTATAATATAGATGATGACTCTTAGGTCAAAGATCTTTAAGTCATCATAAGATAAGGTTATGAAATATTTGTATTTTGTCAACAACTCTTTGGCTTTCTTATTCTCAATATTAGTGTAGACTTTTCCAATGTTAACTAACTAAGGTTGATCTTGGGGCACAAGATCAACTGCATTTTAGTCCTTTCAACTTACTTTGGGGACCTTAGAAGCTTCAGCTAGCTTGTCCTGATCAAATATCCTTTCCAAGGTAATCATCCCTTTAGGGATTTTGTTTTCATTCAACTAAATAACTTTGCCATCAAATTTGCCTTCTCTAAATGAATTTTCATCAACCTCATCAATTATCTAAGTCTCAAATTCTCTTGAACTAGTCATGAAGTTCAAGATTTGTTGGTCATCACTAAAGACATGTAGATGGGTCACATTGTCTGGGATAGAAGGGCAAGGTATGAGCTCAATACTAAAGTTTGGTGAATCTTGGTTAGGCATGAGATTAGCTATAGCAGATGCCAACTCATTAGAAAATTTATTTTCTTCCCTAGAGACATAAATAATATTTAAGGCATTAAATATTCCACTAGATCCCAAACTCTAAATTTACACCTCTTGATGTATGATAGTTTGCACTGATACTTACTTCTTGCTTTATTTACTACTAGTTCTGAATCATCATAAATTAATAGTTCTTTGACCTTATTTTTGATGGAAAATTGTAGACCTAAGATGAGTGCATATTATACAGGGTTATTAGTGTAAGGAAACTAAATTTTATAAGAAGAATGATATTTTTTACCAACAGGATCAGTTAGAATAATTCCTACTCTAGATCCAGCTTTACACCTAGCCCCATCAAAATACAACTTCTATAATTAAGGCACAACATGAGAAGCTTTAGAATAACACACCTTGGTATTTTTTCGAGTGAAAAATCCTAAATTATAATTAATTATGTTGACCCTTTCATTGATAACATTATATTCAATAATCATGTGCTTCATCATTGGCTCCTTTTTAAACCTGATTTGGTTGGGAACTCCCTTCCAACGTAGCCATAGGTGTGAACAATATGTAGATATATATCCATTTAAAGCCTTTGTCCATCCTCTACTCAAAATTATTCCATTGCATCAGGGATATATACTACTTGGATATCTATAAATTTTTGGACCCTTGGCTTAGAAGTTAATTGCATAAGAACATTCAACAATTCTCGAACAACTTTAACCCTAGACTTATCTAGTTAGGTGACAACCCATTCAAACTTAATGGGGGTCAAACCATGTTTCTTAAAAAAACTATAGGCATAATATTTGTAGAGGCCCAAAATCCAACAAAAATTTATGCAATTTCATACCAAACATTCTAACTATAAGCAAGAAGGGTGGGGACTCTATTTTAGCTTTATATATGGTTACGTTGGCATTATCAGTCTTGGACATCTTTATAGGTTTCTTGGAAAAGGATTATAACAATAGATCTCTTTGATTTGTGATTTATTTCAATTTATGCAAGGTAATATTATATTTGATTTTCTTCATATCCTCTACAATATTATAACCATTCCTATTGGGAGAATTGGAAGTATCAACACTAGGCTTAAAAGTACTTCCCTTTGAAGGCTCTGGATTATTATTTGAAGTGGTATCTAGAGGAGTACCAAAGTTTCTTGGAAGAGTAGAAGTATTTAAAGGTTACCTCTGTTCTCTATTAATTAGAGGGTAAATCTTCTTTAAGAATTTCTATAAGGCATGAACTTCTTTAGAAACATCATCAAGCTCATTATCTTCTTGGAAGGGGAAATCAAATATTTCCACCATGAAGGTTTGGTTAGTAGCTGGAACTTAAAGTACCTGCACCATTATACTTGTTAAACACTACCTAAAAAGTGACCAACTCTTCTTTAAATACTTTAAAAGCTTTAAAAAACTCAATGCAATTAATCTCACTATGCTTAGTAGTACAATGGACTCTATAATAATCTGGCAAAGTAATGTCAATAAGATTAATATCCATAGTCTTATTTTTAGAAGATGGTTCATTGTTCTTATTATTTTGGAAGCTATAATTATTAAACCTATTATTAGGTCTATTGAACCTTTGGAAAGAGAAGTTTCTACTAGAATTTTCCCCAGTATTACCAACTTATTTTTGTAGCTGAAAGAAGTTAGTGATTAGTTTTTGGACCACTTTTAAAATGGACTCATTCTCACTTTTAGGGGTTTCTAAATTATGAACTTGGTTTTTATTAGTACTAGTTGTTGGTACTAAGGCCTTTTGATCATTTGCATTAAATCCATTATTAGCAAGGTGATTTAAGAACCCCAAATTCTAGTTAGGAGCAAAATGTCTTAGAGGTAACTGGTTTAGATTTGGGAGCCAGTTGAGAGTAGGCACATTATAGTTATTATTGGGAAAGACATTAAAGGTAGGCATATGTGGATTGATATTGGGAATAAATTGGGACATCTATCCTTGAGGTTATATTTGGTCATTAATGATCATAGTCTCAACATAATCTAAATCTAGTGTGTTCATTGGACCTATAACCCTCTTTATGAATACTAAGGTCATGAGATCAAGATAATATTTGTATATTTCCAAGGCCAATGATTTATTAGGTTTATAAGGGTTAATTGTTCTATTGTACATATTTTATAAACCAACATTGAAAGTTCTTATAGGTTTGTTGACATCCCTTTTCAGGGTAGTAAATTATTGATATAGGACATAGAGGCTAATTATATTACCAAACTAGTCAATGAAGATGTTATTAAATTCATCCAAGGTGGTGATGCAATAATCAAGAAAGTTGAGGAACCAATCATATGCAACATCTTGAAATGTAAAAGGGAACAATCTACATGCTACATCCTCATGAGTTACATTTAACAATCTTATTGCAACCTTAAATGATTTGACATGTTCTTTTGCTATTACAATACCACTAGGACTAAAAGTTGGCAAATAATATTTAGGGTTGCAAGCAAGGTCATTCATTTCACCTTGTATATTGATAGGAGAACTTCCCAACCAAGCCATACCTTGATGAAGGTTTAATGCAAGAGTACCTTGGAGTGGTAAAGCTAGAAAATACTTTGAAGGCTTGCATCTACCATTGTCTCATCTAGCTCTCCTATAGACGTCCAACTCAAGTAGAGGCTCTATTATCTTTGAATGTGATCTTGTCCAGATTATTGGTAGTTATAGCTTGAGAACTTTGGATCTTATTTGAGATATAATGTGTCAAACCAACCTTTATAAATAATAGGACTCAAATTTACACATTAAGCTAATTTTACAAAGATATATGTATAAAATAATAAAGGGCATAAAATTTTAGCTAATTTAGCTAAAATATGTGTCCAATTATGTAAATATGGTTTACCTTTACAACTCTAAGCTCAAATAAACTTAGATCTACAAAATATTTAACAATATTTGATCAAAAGAAGTTATTCTAACTTCAAATATTGTGGATCCTTAGATCTTAAGCTATCTTTACCAGATTTAAGCATATAGCCTCAAATAAATTTGATCTTTATCTAAAGGAAGCATAAATATGGGGAAATGACCACAAAGATCAATGACCTTCATGATTTTGAGCAAAGAACTATGCAAAAGTGCAAAGATAACACCAATATTAGATAAAAACACACCAAAATTAACAAATATTCAACAAATTCACAAAGATCCCTCTTTTTAATGCCAGTGAAACTCATCTTATTGATGGGTCTAATCATAGGTGCTCTTAGTGTTTAAATAACACTTACCATTTTAGAATTTTGGGAATTTTGAGAATGAGTAGTGGGTTTTGGTAATCTAGTTACTTGTGGTGAAATAAAGGTACAACAAATTAAACTGTTCAATAAATTTATATTGATTAATGGTTGGGAGGCACCATGAACCTTAATCTATGTAAATTTGAAGCATATATGTTGATTTTAGTGAATTATGATCAAATTTATACACTAAATATTAATCTAAATCAATACTTATGATGAAATTTAAACTAAGGTGATTTGATCAAAAAGTAAGCAAAAGGAAGGGTAGGGCAGAAATAGAGTATGTGATTGCTTATCTTTGCCTTCAACATTATGATAAGGTCTTGCTTTCAAGTAAACATGAATTTAACCAATATATAATGTGAAGTAGTAGATGTTCAAATCCCACCATATACTAGTCAAATATTTAAGGTAAACATGTAAGAATATAAGTATGAACTAACTTTGCCTTACAGGTTTACTATTGCATAAAAATAGTATTTTCACATCCTAATGTAGAGAAAATAAAATGAAACAAAGTCTAGGAACATTCAAATAATCTAGTATCAACAAAAATTAGTGACCTTGTATCAAATATGCACATTCATAATTCATAAAAAACATTCAAATTCAAGACTTAGAATAACGGATTGAGAGAGAAGCCATGTAACAATTGATACAAACATATCGGGACAAACTTTTTAGTATTTCTTGAATATATTAACTGATAAGAAGTATAAAAGTTTTAGCTCAAAACTCCCTCTATTTATAAAATGTTAATACTACCTTTTATGGGATACTCAAGCAATATATTGATCAATCATTAGATTACACATGTACAAAGATAAGGATATTTGTCCATATTCATAGTTCTATAGTACATTTCTCATTCCAAAATGGACTGACCTATAGATAAATATGCTAAAAAACTATTATATGCCTTTACAAAAGAATATTCCATATTCAAATATTATAATTTTTTACAAAAAAAGGAATATCATCAATTATGTGGTGGGCCCTAGGATAAAGGAATCTCTTTCTACACTTGAAGAATATCCATGGCTCTTTGATGTTTCCCACTAACTAGCTCCAAAGTGATAGATGGATTTAAGAGATAGACATCTTTTTGATCAACCAAGTCATTAAATTCCCTATCATTTCTTTCCATGGCCTCTATGATTCTCCTAGCTTTAGCAATCTTCTCCTCATTAGTGAAGATCATGCCCATGACTCAGTTGTTGTCACTTTAATATTGGAGTTGGATTTTACTCCTCACCTCTTACATTACCAAATTGGATTTGAAATTATATTAATCATCATCAATGTTGCCTAATGATCTATATTTTATAGGGTTAGATAACATGGTGCCAAGGAGCTATTTTATTATATCTATTAGCTCCTCATCATCCCTCAAGATTCTATCTAGGCTCTTTGACCAAGTACTCAAGCTTTAGATTTTATTAACCACAATCCCCAATATTGCATTTAAGTGGGCTAGGCTAATAGTCTTGAAGCCAAGAATCCTTTCCTTAATTAGTATATTGATAAGCTCCCTTATTTTGCCTTTTGAGCTCTACCATTGGGTTAATAATTCCTTGGTTATTTCATTTTATTAGGTCAATCCATCTTTCTTCAAATTTATTAACTTTAACTAATCAAACATGTCATAGAAATATTCTTGAAACATCTTTATTATTGCCTCTAAGATCGATAAGATAGCTTGTGTCTCTGGATTATCTTTTTTATCTAAGCTTTATATCTTTTTCTTTATGGCTCTGATGTCAACTTTAATTTGAGCTAAATGAGCATTATCTAGTCTTTTTATGTCCTCCTCATGAATAGGATTCTCACTAGGCCTCTGACCTCCAATGTGAGTTAACCAAAAAGGGCTCAACCCTTTGGAATGTGAACTCCTCTCTTCCAACCATGGTTTTATTGGCTATCACCCTTTCCAATCCTACTATCTTTAGATTGAACTACACACTAAATGATGACTTTGTGACTTTAGGAGGCTCAGGAATCTCCACCTATGTATTGTTTGAGGCTCCTAAAGTCTCCATTTAAGTGTCACTTAATCCTATTATGGAAAATATTCTTCTTTATTCCTCTTCCTTCATCAAATCCAATATCCATGGCTTGAATTCATCATTAACATCAATGTGGGCTATCTAGGTCAAGGATTATGAGTGGGATAAAGTGGGAATCTTCTACATCTTCCCATGAATGAACCATTTAGGGATAATTGGCAAATGAATGGGATATTTATCACTGAATAAGTTAATCTCACTCATGGTATGGGTGAAGGTTAATTTGGGATTCTTTCCCCCAATTGGTACCAATGCCAAGTTATATTTCCTTTTATGTAGGGGTGTTAATAGATCTAGGTCCAAAGAAACTTCCTTCCTTTTATCTTGTTTTGCTTCCTCAACATGGGATTATAGCTCTTCAATTTGCTATTTTTCTTCTTTAGACCCATATGCTTTGGAAAACACCTTAAGTGCATCCTCCACTATCTAACCAGGTTCTTATGCAATCATATCTAGGAACTCTATTAAAGACTCTATCCTTTTAGGTGGGAATAAATATGATCCTCCTTCACTAGGTATCTCTTCTATTTTCTCTTTTCTAATTCCTTATGTAACTTATGCTTGAGTCTATTGTATTATTACCTGTGGCTATTTTGGATGGGCTTTAGAGGATGGCCCAAGAAATAAGTGATATTATAGGGGGCCCATTTAACATATATAACCTAATGGCTTGTCATATTCCCTAGCCAACCTAGGCTCTAACTTAATGTTATGGCTTTTCAATATGGCTAATACCTCTTGGAAACCAAAGGCCTTGATGCATAATGGGTAATGGACACCAGTTTAGTGTTTATAGGTTTTATTTATGATTTTGGACATCAATTTTTTGGTGACCCTATCATTACATTCCCAATGCCTCAATTCATCCTTTTGTAGGGTGAATGAGTCCCTATGTCTGTCAATAACATTCACATGTTCCTAATAGTGAAACACTATTCTATTTATTATCAAAGGAAAGGGATGGAAGAGGCCCTTCCTTTTCTCCTTGCAAAATCCATCTATGCCATGAATAATTTGGTAATAAATTTATTGTTCTAATAGTTTGGTGGGCATATATATGGGTAACTTGTATGTCTATGTCAAAGTTCCTTCAATCTTTATTACTATGTAATTTGGGTAGAACCAGATATCCCCCATTAATTCCACATATCTATTAATCAAGTGGTTGACCTTAATCATGTGGATTATTATGATGAAGTAAACTAGAGTCAGATAAACACAATCATAAATGAACTACATGTTGTGTCTATATTTGAATATGTGAAGATTTGAATAATGTGGGAGATAATGGGTCTCCCATCAGGTGACTAATTATTAATATCTAGGATATTGGTGTTGGCCAAGAGGGAATAAAGAAGATAGGACATCATGTAAAATTGGTTTATGCTATTCCTTTTTGTGGTTGTGAAATATGATTTTAAATGGATAATAATCATCTCACTTAATGGGGGAGTGATTCCCTTCTCCACCATGAAGTAAACATAGGGCACCCATAATTTATCAATATGTGTGGTAGAGGGGGATCAAGATAACCTATTCAATAAGGTCATAATTATCCTAATCCCCTACCTAAATTAGATAATTGGGATTTTACCTATGGGGTCCTAGATTACTTAGGTTACAAAGAATAGCCATGGTATAAGGATTATGTTTAAGTTATGTTTACTAGTTTATTCTTTAATGGATGGCAAGTCTATCTAGGGATTACATAAATTTTAATAGATTTAAAAATAAAGTGGGAAATGTATGATACCTTTATGAAAGTATGATCATGTACTATCTAGTCTTCCTCAATTTTACAATCAATAAAAAGAGGATCAATGACATTGATGCAGTGTAATACCTTAGTCTTGGTGGTAGCATATTAGAAGCTATTCATCTGGATGGAGACCAAGTCATTGTATCTATGCAAGATGGTTGCATTATTTTTTTCTTCTCTTGTAAAATTTTTCATCTCTTTAATGGTCTAAAAGAGTTTAAACTAGTTCATATTCCCATTATTTAATGTTGCAGTATCCAATTTTGTATCCTTGAAAACCCTTTTCTCATTGTCTAAAGTTAAATACAACATGATGTAGACACTATAATTATGCACACTATATTTATGAATGTTGAAACACACATAAATCAAACCATTACCCAATCTTTGACCATGACCCAAAGTTAGGTTAGCTAATTAGTTAACCAACTCACTAACTTACCCCTATTTTTCCATACGTAGCCTTTGAAACTCAACCTTTGATAGTTAGTTTGATTTTCGATGGTTACCCTAACCATCAATAGTCATTTCCCTTCCTTTCCACCTCAACAAACACTAATTGTGTAGAATATAACATGATATAATTTAATATATTCCCTATACTTAGTGCTTACACATCACAAAGCATTGAAATCATTAACCTAACTTCCTATAGAGCCTTTTACCTCCATCTCTCTTTGTCTATAAAATGAGGGGAGTAGGAGGTGAAAAGGATACATGAATCCATCCATCCATAATCAATCATTATAACACATAGGTGATTAGGCTATCAACCAATAGGTTTTACTTCCATCAATTTAGTTACTATAATAGAGACCCAAATATTTACCAAAATTGCTCTCAAAGAAAAGTACCATTACTCTTCCAAAATTTCTCTATGATCAACCATTTGCCATCAAGTGAAAAGATAGGTACATTTGTATTTTATGTTCTATTTATTTGGTTTCTAACTTCCATGATTGAATCAGACCTTTCTGCATCTTATCTCCTAACCCATGAACCTTAACTAGACTTCCAAACCACTTACTAACCCATTCTATAGCCTTTTCTTAAACTCTTTAAAAACCCATATGAATCTTTGATGGTCACCTTGATCATCAATGATCACCTTCAACCATCAATAGTCACCTAATCACTGATGTTCAACTTAAGCACTGATGATCACCTTGACCACCAATAGTCACTATGGTAATAAATAATAGTAAGTTATTTACACCCACTTTCCCTTGACCAAATTTCACTTTCTATGTTCTAGCTTGTTCATAAAGACCTCACCTATTTTTTGAACCCCACCTAACCTCTTTAGCAATAGTATTAACCCACTATTTTATTAATTAGTCTATTTTATTTTTACTAAGTATTCATTTCTTGTTACATTTCCTTTCAGTATCTTCTATCATTTGATACAAACACTTTATCTTTATTTATTTCAACTTAACTATTTTAAGAGTGTGTATTGATATCCTCCTAATAAGCTCATACTTCTTGGATCTATCTCATGCAAGGTAATCCATGTTGCTACCCATATAATAACCCATTGACATGAGTGATTTCTTATCTACAGGTCATTATTCCTAAGATAAAGAGGAGATATTCACCATCATCTAAATTAGGCATGAAAAAACAAACAAGTTATTCTACCACATCCTTATTACTAGTTTCTTACATATTCTTTAAATAGAAACAAGCATAAATTGAGAGAAACATTCTAGCCTACTCGGTGGGACCTAGTAACATCTAGGTTCCCTTTCCTTCCTTATTCTATGCTCATATAAATAAATAAAAATTTATTTTGGGTGTAAATAAACCTTGCATACATTTATTACTTTCATTTTTATCTCATTTAGTTAAATTAAAAATAAAGTAATCAATCATAGTTTCACTTATTTATCACACACTATACCAAACCACTTAATCAATAAAAACATCATAATAATTGGCATAAGTCCTAACTAGGATTTCATCTCCTAGTAGATGAACTTCACCCTTAGGTTATCTTACTTGGAGGTCATTACCAAGAAGAGAACCAAAACTCAACTCTCTGGTTGAGTCTAAACTCTGGAAATTGGTATATACTAGGTAAGCACCTGACACCCTTATCACTATGGTTTGTGAAGTGAGGGGGTAGGCCCTAATACCAAGACACATATTGATTTCAAATATAGATCCATTTGAGATCCTTAAACAGCTAAAACCAACCATAGACTTATTTTCTAGTACATGTTCTACAAACTGAGTCCTTTTTCACACTTTCTAACTAAGGCATAAGCCAAAAATAGTACAAAAAGAAATTATAATTTTTTAAACACACTCTAGCATATGTTTTGATTGATTTGAGATATTTTTATTTTTTCTTGCTTTGTGTTTGAGTTGTTATCTTTTCATCATTTCCTTTCTATTCCTCACATGGTCTTTACTAGACAATAGTTGAGGAATCAAACCAACCAAGAACCACCTTCCTATTCTTCTTCCTCTATGGAGTACACTTTGGATGTTAAGGGTTCTCCCCATCATTCCCCCCTTCATACCATGTCTTATATAGTTGTTAAATGTGATGTATATTTTTCCAAATCATTGATAATAACCCTGTGTCCCTCCAACATTACCTCAACACCTTATCTCATTGCACCCCTACTACTTTGGTTTTACCTAGTGATCCACCTTATGGGATTTCTCTCCATCTTATGATTTCCACTACCTCTACCAACCTATGACCACTCAAACATCTTCCTCTTCCAATAATCCACCTTTTACCTCTACCCAAATTCAATCAAACCACCCAACTAATAACCAAACACCCCCTACACTGACAAACAACTCTTCTAACATTGGGACAACCTTACCTTTAGTTACCTATACTCCACCCACTATGGGGATATCTTCTACCCATATTTCCACCATTCCCCCTTTCATTACCAACCCACCAATCTCCACCCCACTTCAAAATGTGGTGCTTTCTATATCTTCCACCATTCCACTTATCAATACTAGAGTTGCCACTCACCTGTAACCAACTAACCATACCATACATCTGACCCAATCCATGTAAATTCACAAATCTACCAATTAGGATATATCTCAAAACCAATCCACATCAACTCAATCAATACCTATGATACCTTACCCACACTATGTTCCTAACCCACAAGGATACATATCTTCATCTTCTACAAAAAATTTTATGCCTATCAACCCTTATGTGGCATCATCCCAACCTTCAATGATCACATCCCAATATATGGCATATTCTCAACCTTCTACTAGTTATCTATATATTGCATCCACCCAACTGTAATAAAACTTACCATATAATTATGGATCTCCCTAACCCCAATTCAATTTGGTTAAAATGTTGATGGACAAAATGACTAACCCAGAGTCATCTATCTATGGGGCTCACAACCTCCTATCTGATGACCAAATCTATAAAAAACCTATTCAACCACCCATCCCTATCCAACATTACCCTCCTCAATGGGAAATACCCAAATTTTCTAAGTTCTAAAGCAAGGAAGATCCCCAACAACACTTAAGATAATTTTGGCATTCTTGTACTTGATTGCCTATGATGATGTTCTTCTCCTTCACACCTTTCCTATGTCTTTCTCTAGACCAACCTTATATTGGTATATTTTTCTCACCAAACACTCCATGTTTTCCTTTTCCTAACTTTCCTAGACCTTTTTAGACTAATTTTTAATCAATAATCTAAGAAGATCTCTATCACTGACCTCTACTCCCTTAGGTAGTTTTATGATGAGTCAATTTTCAATTTCATAGGATGATGGAGAGGTTTTATCAACCATCTCTCTTTCTCTTTTCCCCAACTTGAGTTTAATGAAATTTTATCTCAAGATTGTGCCAAAAATAATGCCCCCACTCTATAGGTTCAAACTTTTAGAACCTTTGATGAGGCATTCACCATGGCATGTAAATAATAAATTAGAGCCATTGATGAAGGGAAGTTGAAGTGAAGAAACAAAAACTCTAGATTAAAATACAAAGACCCTTCCCCATCCAAAACCAACAAACAATCTAACTAACTTAAAACCAAACCAAAGGCAATTGTAAACATGGTTATCCTTAAAATATCTCCACCTCTAGTTGTCAATCAACCCAACCAAACCAATTCCTCTAACTCCTCCAATCAAAAAACTTGAAATTAAAACTAGGCTACCTTGAAATAATACACTCTACTAAGGGAGTCATATGCTTCAATTTTGAACAAGTTACTCAAATCCAACATCATATAATTTTCTACTATCAAACCTCCTATACAATTCTATGATTCTCACCCTTTGCTTGGTTGGTATAATAAGAATGATCTGTGTGATTTCCACCATGTCATTATACATGATGTTATTAGGTGTAACACCTTCAAAAACATTGTCCAAAACTTGAATGATAAAGGAGAACTTACATTACATAATCCCAATGCACCCTTAAATCAATCACTTGATATCTTTTGACAACCTTTTACCAACCATGCCCCCTCTACCAACCATGATGATAAAAAAATAGAATCATCTCATGCTTGTGAGGTTTATATAGTCAATGTGATTATGAATGAACCTATCATTGAGTTAAACATTGCCTCAATCATCTCTTCATCCACTCCACTTATTGAAATGGTGGAATCACCCTCCATTTCTTTAGACACCCAAACAAAGGAAGAAACTACTTCTCTCCTCTACTTGATGAGATAATGGACTTACCCATTTTTCCTTTGATATAAATACTAAAAGAGGCAACCATTGTCATCACACCTTCCTTTCCCATTATATAATTACCTACTCTCTCTTTAGAAACCATTCCATAAGGAGAGATAACTTTACCTACTCCCCCCATGGAGGAAACATCTTCCCAAATCTTGGAACCTTTCATCAAGGACAAGGGTGAAGAAACCACTTCCTCACCTCAACCTATGGGCCTAATATTTAAATCTGATTCCCAAGAAATGAAACCAATCTACAAAATCTTTTCTAGACTGGTTCAAAGCCTAGAATTCTCTTCTTAACCCAATTTAGATCTAGCCACCTTTTGGTACCATCTTGGGCTCCCATATCAAAATAAATATTAACCCTTAACCTCACTTGTATTCATAATTAAACCTATCATCACCTCAATCCCTTCATCAAAAACCTCTCTCTCTAAAACCATGGAAGAACCATCCAAACCATCTCCATCCAAAATTATCAAATCACCTTACACCTCTCTAATCAAACCTATGAAGAACCTAGGGTTGCTTCCTAATCCTATCCTTATCCACCCATGTTTAAATTTGGATTTAAACCCATCTATTCTACCAAAACAAAAACATTAACCAAACCAACCAAGAAGATGGAGCCACCCAAACTCCCACCTAGAACTAGAGCCATACCACCTCCTTCCCTCTTACCTTATATCTTGGGACCTCATCATTATTATATCCTAATAACTTATCCTTATACCAAGAAGGTGAACCATCCCAAAAATACCCAAACTAAACTTCCTCCTTTCTTTCTACCTTTACCTACCCCTTCCAAAACATTAACATCCTAATCATTTTTAACCAAACTATCTACCTTTACCTTCCCACCTATCTCTAAACCTTCATTATCTCAATCATCTACCTCCAAATATTTCACTTGTAAAGCATCCACCCCAAAATATAGTAGCACCAAACAACCCTAATAAAACCCACCTACCATTCACAACCCCTGAGGTGAAGCTTACTTTTAAGGAAGTTCCCACCCCTAAAACCAAAATCCCATCACCCTTAACACCTTTGATCAAATCTTATTTTATCATTTTAAAAAGTCTGTTACAAACTTCTTCCTTAATCCTAAGACCTGTTAGACCCTTTGACCCTTTGAAACTTAAACCATCTTGGTTCAATGATAGTTTAATCTACTCATATCATAAGACACCTGGGCATGACATGAAGAACTATAAATCTCTCTAAAAACTTGTTCATATCTTATGGGATGAAGATGATATATTATCAAATGAACCTCTCTTTATCCTATTATAAACCCAACCAATAAATGAAGCTACCCAAAACTTTCCCACTCCCACACTCTCACCCAAGAGTGAGGAGGAATCAAATCAACCTTTTAGCCCAACACTTCCTCTCATCCACACAATCCATATGGTTACCCAGTCTCAAGCTAAGCATAAGGATAAGGGAAAAGCCAAAGTGTACATTTCATGGACATATCCTTCCACCCCTCAACCTTTTAACCAAACTCAAACACCTTAACCTTTAACTTCACCTTTTCCAAAACCCAAAATATCCATTTTAGGTGCCCCTACCTCCAATCCTTTTAAATCCATCCAATGAGTAGTTATAAAGAAGCTTCACCAAACACTGATGAAGATGATCCTATATAAATTGATCAATATCTTGCCCCATCATCACCAAGAATTACTAAAGGCCCTAAAATCTATAGAGGTCTAAACTAAATATCCTCAACCTATTACAACCTTTGTTATAACCCTTCAACTTTCCACCCTTGTCATGTTTAAGGATTTGGAAATACTATCTATTCATCTTGAAGATCTAGATCTACCTCTCTTAATCACTACATATATCAATCAAACCCATGTAAAAATGGTGATGATTGATAGAGGATCTAGTATTATCATTATCTCCTCTCATGCTTATGACCAACTCTAGATGTCAAAGACTATCATGTTATAAACCTTAGTGGTCCTCTCTTCGTTTAATGATACTATGGCCACAACTTTGGGAATAGTCATGTTCCACATTCACTTGGGACCTCACATACTTTTTGAGATCTTATAAATCATATAAGGTGATTTATAATATAACATATTAATTGAACACCCTTGGATCCACTCCATGAGTTGTGTCCCATCCAACTTGAATCAATGTGTCAAGTTCAAACATGAATGTTAGGTCATCACCATACAAGTTGACACTAGTCCTCTTACATCTTACAATATGACATATTAACCCAATGATTTTATTATTCATTTTTCATCTACCTCACCACCAACCAATATCAACTCCACCCCTACCATCGATGAAGCTTCACTTAGCTCATCTATCCCTTTTTCTCATATCCCCATAGAGGACCCCTTGTAACCTATGTTCTAACATATCTCATTAGGAGAGTATCATATTTTAGCTTTAGATGCTTCCCTAATCTTCAAGAGTATGAGAATTTTGACCATGATCCTAATTATTATCCTAATATTAGAACCATCATTCCTTTTATACTTCCCAATCACTAAAACAATTTCATCTATGGGGGACTTGATCATTTGCTTCCTACTTCCTCCACCACCTCTTCTATCCAACCATTTAATTTTGATTTATCCTATTTGGATAGACCAACATTTGCCAAATTATACCTTCATAGGTGTGACTAGAAGGGATTTGGCTTGATTCATTACAAACATGGACCCCATTAGTTACCTTCTATCAAAAACCAAAAACCTCATGAGTTTTTTGACCTTAGATTTGGACCACCAAAAGAACCCATCGATTCAACCAAACCCATTACCACTATCAATGAGGACATCCCATCCTCACAAACCCCATCTATTTTGAAGTCTAAGGATTTAAAAATTATTATTCCTAACTTTTTTTTAGTTAATACCATTAGTTTGGCCCTCCTGACCTATCAAAAAGATGGATGAACTAAAGCCTTTCCTCTTATTCCTCTTGAAATGGTAGAAAATAATTCTCCTACCATCAATACTATATAATATCAGTATGATGATTCCATTATCACTTATCTTATTGTAGTGAATTATTCTATCCATAAATATCTTCCTCCTAAGAACCAAACCATGTTGAACAAATCCACTATCGATGTCAACTTGGGTACTCAAGATAACCCTCACATTATAAAGATTGGTCAATTCTTAGATTCCATGGAGTAATAAGATTACCCTTCCTTCCTTCCTTCATGATCAAAGCATATAATTTTCTTGGTCATATTAGGATATTCTTAGAATTTACCCTTATATTTCTCTCCACAACATCATCATCCATATCAATGTTAATCCTATCAGGGAAAAGCTTCGTAAGATACACCCTCATATTGCCCTGAAAGTCAAGAAGAGCTTCAACACCTCTTATATTTTAATTTAATTCAACCTATTGAATATACCCAATGGGCTTCTAACATAATCCCCATTACCAAACCCATAGGGGGAGTTCACCTCTGTATTGACTTTTGTGATCTCAATCTTGCTTATCCAAATGATGACTTCCTTTTGCCTAGTATTGACTAACTTGTTGATCTTACAACTGGACATGAGATGTTATCTCTCATGGATTGTTTTTTGGGATATAATCAGATATTTATTTACCTTTAGGATCAACATAAGACTTATTTCATCACCCCTTAAGGAACCTTTTGATATAGGGTCATGACAATTGGTTTGAAGAATGTTGGAGTAACCTACCAACGTGTGATGACCTACATTTTTCATGATCTCATCCATAAAATCATAAAAGACTATTTAGATGACCTCTTTGTGAAATATAAATATCAAAAATATCATATTGATGTCCTCAAAATTATATTTGAATGCCTAATCCATTTTCAAGTTTGACTTAACCCTAAGAAGTGTGTCTTCAAGGTCCTATCTAGAAATCTTCTTGGCTTTATCATATCTCTTCAAGGAATAGAAGTAGACCCTAAAAAATTTAGAGAAATACTCAAAAAAACCACCCCTAACCCACCTTAAGAAACTCCACATCTTATAAGGGAAACTCCAATCCATCCATCATTTCATCTCTTAGCTATCAAAAAAATCTTAACCTTTTCACCATCTTCTCAAAAAGGATACATCTTTTAAATGGACTATAGAATGTCAAAAATAATTTAATTCACTTAAATAGTACCTCATTTATCCACCCATTCTTACACCTCCTAAAGAGGACCAACCCTTCTATCTTTATTTATCCACCATTACCCATTCCTTAAGGGCAATGCTCAGACATTGTGATGAACAAAACAAAGAGAAAGTTGTCTACTATATAATTTAAACACTTATAGAGTATGAGACTTGGTACACCCATACAAACAATATTTGACTCATCTTAGTCTTTGTGGCTACTAAACTCTATCACTACCTCCTTAATCACAAAACCTTCATCATCACTAACACCAACCCACTCAAGTACATGCATTTTAAACCATATCAAAACTTGTGTATGGATAAGTGGCTTATGCTCTTAGTTGATTTTGACCTTGAGTTACTCTAGAAGAAATAGATTAAAGGGAAATTCATTACCAACCAATTGGCCAAAGATATTTTGCTAAACAAACAACCATTACCTCTTGTGTTTCTAGATAACTCCATCGTGACTCTTTCTCAAGAGGGCATGACCTACCAAATGACCATGTTATTCAATAGCTCAAAGTGACAACAAGGTGGGGGTGCTAGAGTTATTCTCATTCCCCTCAATGGTGAACCTATTCCTTTTTATTTCAAACCTGATTTTGAGTACACCAATAATATGTCTAAGTATGAATCCCTAGTAATAGGTCTCCAAACCGCTCTACCCTTGGGAGTTTAGATGATTAGTATCTTTGATGATTCCTAACTTGTGGTCAATCAGGTCAATAGATCCTACCAATATAAGAATGATTTCTTACAAAATTAAAAATAACTAATAGATATACTCTTAGAATTATATGATCATTACCTTATCCAATCTATTCCATGATCTACCAATAAGTTCATGGATACAATGGATTCTCTTTCTTCCCAGATCCCATCTCAACTTACCTATTATAAGCTATTTGTCACCATTCATCATTTCATCACACCTTTTTATATCCAATATAACCTCCTTACCATTTTTAGTATGGAAAAATCTCCATTAGACACCTGGTAAGAACAAACCTTTAACTACCTTAACCTTGGCATCATTCTTCCTAACCTCTCTAAGAATGTCTGAAGAGCCTTAGTTTATATTACCTATCATTATACCATAAAAGAGGGAATATTTTACAAACATGGTTTTCATGGCATCTTTCTCTATTACATATGCAATCATGAAGCTTTCCATGTTATCAAGGAAATGCATGACAAAATCTATGGGGGACACTTTAGTGGTTTAGTCATTGCTAAACTATCCTTCACCTTCACTACTATTGGCCCACCCTCAACCAAGACTACTATGATTATGTGACAAAGTGTTTTAAATGTTAACAATATTCTAATTTACATCATGCATTGGCCTATGCCCTTCAAGTATCCAAATAATTTTTTCCCTTCTCACAATGGGGACTAGATATTATTGGGGAAATCAACCCTCATTCCTCATAGTGGCACCATTCCATCATAACTACCCCCAATTATTTCACCAAGTGGGTGGAAGCTATTCCTCTCATCTTGACCAAATCTAAAAATATAGTCAACTTCATAAATCATCATGTAATCTATCATTTGGGTGCTCCCCATAAGATCATTGCCGTTAATGGAAAATATTTCAAAAACAAACAAGTTCAAGGTCTTTGTGATGGATTTGGAATCAATTTAATATTTTCCTTGCCTTACCATCCAAAATAAAATGGATAGGTGGAAGCCTCTAAAAAAATCCTCAATATGATGTTAACCAAAGTGGTCAATGCTTCTAGTTAGGATTGACACTTGTACATCCCTTTTACTTTATGGGCCTATCACACTAGCATTTGAACCTCTATGGGTGTTACCCCTTTCTCTCTAGGCTTCAGAGTAGAGGTAGTCTTACCTCTCCAAGTCCATATTCCCTCTCTTAACATATCCTTTCAAGACATTATTTTTGAGAGTAACTATTGTCAAAATCCTCTAGCATGACTTGAGCTAATTGATGAATTCCACTTAGTTTCACTTAACCACCTTCATGTCTACCAAGAGTGAATTAATTGTGTATATAAAAAACACCTAAAAATGATAATTCAACATCAAGGACCTAATCCTAAAGGAAAATCAACATGTGACCAATATGGATAAAATCAAGTGAGGCAAGTTTGCTTTGAAATGGCTTGGAACCTACATCATAACCCATAAGTATAGATCAGGGGCTTATCATTTGTCCTCTCTTAAAGTCAAACTATAACTTGATCCTCTTAATGCTTCACATATATGTCCTTTCATTTGGTAAACAATGATAAAACTCACCTTTTGTCTAACTTAAGCTCATCCCTTGATATATGATATGTTCACCTTCCTCACACCTTCATCTCATCCCCTTTAAGGATAACTGATTATAACATAGAACCATGTAATTAATGATCTTAGTAATTACCTAATCCTAAATATGGGTACCATGGATCTACCTATGACATGGTTCTCATGGATACTTTTCATTCCTAATTGGATGGGATCCCATGGCCATTGTCTCTCAAACTACCCCTTTTTACCTATCACTAACCTTCTTTTGCTATAGGTTCTACCCTCATAAAGGTAAACTTCTAAGCTGAAATATAATTTTCCATGTCTAACATAACATCAAAATAATTTGGGATACCTAAATATCACTTCAGTAAAATATATCTAGTATACAGACTACTCCCTTACAGGATAACTACCCAAAATATACATTGATTAAAAAGATAGACTGCTCCCTTAAAGGACAACTACCAAAATTAACAAACCTAAACTTAGACCACTCCATTGAAGGATGGCTAAGTTAATTTTTTCAAAGTAATCATTTGAAGCTTCTTGCATCGATCAGCTTCACAAACCTGTCAAAACCAAGCAATCAAAAGACCCTATATCAAAATCAAGAACAAGTTATCCCAAGAAAGCTACAATTAAATTTCACATATACCATTAGTAGAATTTCCACATCGATTAGCCTAAACCTTTAATTTAAGCATGGAATGATTTATTATGGTTCTTAGGTTACTTATAGAAGGGGAAACCTAACCCTCAAGATGTCACACCACCCATCACCTATCTCCCCTTTATACCCTCTACAAATCAAGGGATTTTAAGCTTATTTGACATAATGTGATCAAGACACATTTTTATCAACCAACACATGCTAATTTGAAGCATTAAAAAGTCTTATGTTACTTAAGACAATATAACTTTAGGTTTGTTTTGTATTTACCAATGAAGAGGCATCATACGTCCTCCTTATCTTCCCCTAAATTAGTCCATCTATTCACTTAGACCTAGGTATCATGATTTTTCATCTCTTTTCCCATATTTAGTTATATAAACTTACTTTATTTATGATCATAAACAAAATACATGCTCATAAAACAAAAACATCACATATCTAAAGTCATAAACCATCTTTTTTGACACCAGACCATCAATGATCAAGAACCAACTTTTTAACATTTTTTGGCAGGAGATACCTTAGTACCCACTCTCTAGAGATTACCCTTCTCCACCAGACCAAAACCAACCTTTAGAGAGCACCTATTATCTACCAACCAACCATGAACCTTCAAATAAATCCTTCTCAAACTAACCAACCATGTCCACCTCAACATTGGCCATTTTAGCTTGAGCTATCACATATTTTGTGATGACCTTGATTTAGTTGTTTTGATGACACCAGCCAACCTTGGCATGTTGAACATTTGAATTTGCACCACCTAATGCACAACTAGGCCATTTGTGTTTTTCATGGGAACACTTCCTACCTTAGATACTTATGAGAACACCAAACCTACCTAGAGGAGTTGTGTTTACAAGTATTCCTAGCCACCATGCCTAAATGCAATCATGAACTCCATTTATCACTTATCTTTCTAGCACTAAACTTTATTTTTACCAACCATGATAACTTAGTATTTATATGATATCAACTATCACACTTAGTCACATTTTCAATGCATGTTTGCACTTTGAACTCAATTATACAAACATTTATCAAACCTCAACTCAATTATAATTTCATTTCATCAATTCTTGATTTAAGGGGGAAAACCCATTTTTATTTTATAGCTTGATAATACAAACTACATAACAAAAATGGGCAAAATGTAGAGACCAAAATTCTGCACACTATAGTTCAAAATGTTGAAATACCCTTATATCGGATCATTACCCAACCTTTAACCATGACCTTGAGTCAGGTTAGATAATTAGCTAATCAAATCATAAAATTACCCATTTTTACCATAATTAGCCTTCAATACTCGATCATTGATGGTCACCCTAATCATTAATGGTTAAGTCCCTTCCCCACCACCTCAAAAAACACCAAATGTATACAATCTAACATGATATAATTTAATATATTCACCTTAACTAATGCTAACACATCATGATGCATAAAAATTAGTAGCATAACCTCTTATGGAACCTTATACCTCCATCTCTATTTACCTATAAATGGAGGGGAGAAAAAGGTGAAAATGATCCATAAATCCATCCATCCATAATCAAGTATTCTAGCACATAGGTGATTAGGTTATCAACCAACAGTCTTCCTTCTAGAAATTCAATAACTACAATAGAGACCCAAACGTCTATCAAAAAATTTCTCAAGGTAAAGTACCATTACTCTACCAAAATTTCTCCAAGATCAACCATCTCTCATCAAGAAACAAGCTAGATACATTTTTATTTTAGGTTCTATTTGTTTGGTTTCTAACTTCCCTAACTAAATTAAACCTTTTTACTTCGTATTTCCTAACCCATAGACCTTAGCTAGAGCTCTAAACCACTTACTAACCTATTCTACATCCTTTTATTTAACTAATTCAGAACCCATAGGAACCATCGATGGTCATGTTCAACCATTGATAGTCACCCAATTATCGATGGTTAGCTTAACCATCGATGGTCACCTTGACCACTGACAGTCACTATGGTAAGAAATAATAGTAATTTTATTTCCACCCACCTACCCTCATCTAAATTCAAATTTCTATGTTTTACACTATTCACAAAGACCTCACCTATTTTTTAAACCCCACCTAACCTCTTTAGCATTAGTATTGACCCACTATTTACTTAATTAGTCTATTTTCCTTTTCCCAAGTATTCATTTCTTCATACATTTCCTTTCAATATTTTTTGTCATTTGATGCAATTATTTTATCTTCATTTCTTCTAACTTAACTATTTTAAGAGTGTGGATTGATAGCCTCCTAGTAAGCTCACACTTTTGGATCTAGCTCATGCTAGGAAATCCACCTTACTACCCATCTAATAACCCCTTTGCATGAGTGATTTATTATCTATAGGTCATTCTTCTCGAGACAAAGTAGATCTCTTCACCATCATCTAGATCACAAATGCACAACCAAATAGGTTCTTCTACCACACCCTTATTACTAGTTTCTTACTTCTTATTTAAATAGAAATGTGTATAAATTGAGAGAAACACTCAATTTTGTCCCTTTTTTAATGTCTATGAGCTACCATATTTGTGAGACTTGAGAATTTTTCACTAGTGGATTGGAATTAATCTTTGGGTCAAATTGTTCTTTCTCAAATTGGAATTTCACTCTTCTCAGTTCCATTGTGATTAATCTAAGTTTAAATTAGGGATTTTATGGATGTTTGGGATTTTTTGAAGCTTTAACGGTGATGGTAATTTTGAATTAGGATAATTCATTTCTTAGATGTGATTGAGACCCGTGATTTTATACATTTACCTTTTTAGGCACATAAATTCTTTAATTTTATCATTTTTTGCTTATGTGGTGCCCATGTGGCATCCATTAGGAAAATTTCATGGCATTTTTCATAAATACCTTAAGGAATTACCTTTTATCTTTTAAAAATATAACTTTTCCTTCATGTCATCAGATATTTATTTATGGATCAATTTAGATTATTGATCATGATCATGGGGATTGAGAATCATTGGTTACTTTATGTCGGGATCCACAGTTGTGCTACTTGGTGCTTTCATAGGCCTTCTGGGCTCTACATTATATGTAGTGAACATGTGTTTTCCACATGTCAATCCTAAAGGCACTTAGGGTCACATTTAATAGTATATGATAGCTATGATTCATTTGATTACCTCTTATGATCAAACATAGACCATTGATCATGATCTAAGTAGATGCATGTGATTGGTCCAATGGATCAAATGTTTTAGATTCATTGGGTCTTTTTGCTCCATCTGATCATCCTCCATGATGAAGTGAGAGCCATTGATCTTACAAAGATTAAAAAAACATTAATTATATTTGAGACATAAGAAGAGACATAGGATAAATACTTTACACTAACGTTTATTTCATGTTGATAAATATGATGTAAAATTCAAGTTAAAATATTTAAGCTAAGTCTTAGAATGCACCTAAAGGGTTACTAAATAATAAGTGGTCCAACTAATAAGTTTTAATCTAGGTTTTTATGTTACATGGACCTCTTAAAATAAGACTTAATATAAATCTCTAGCTTTAGGTTTATTGAATTTAAATATATGTAATTGGAGCCTTAGGAAATAGACTTAGATTAAGCCTAAGTCTACAAGTATTTAGATCATGAAATAATTTTATCATTTGAAGTTTAAAGATCCTAAGTGTTTGAATATATTCTGAGGGGTTCCATTGATTTGTAATGCAAGAAATAATATTTTAGTAATATTTTGAAGTATATCCTTATGTATAAGCAAAATATTCAATGAGTTAAATTTGATGGTCTCACAGATGTCAATGATAGACTTGTAGGTGTCAAATGATGGCTATGAAAATGTCAAACTTAAGTTCATGAATAATTAAGTTTGATGAGCTTAAAGTTGATGGTCTTTTGGATGTCAATGATGGCTTCATAGACATCAAATGATGGTCACAAGAATGTCAATTTTAAGTTCATAAAGTCCCTTTGGTCCACATATATTTTGATTTAATACACTTGATCAGATCATCCTTCATGATGAAGTGAGATCCATTGATTAATATCCAAGAAGATGCATGCCATTGGTTCCTATAACCATGAAAGAGATCAAGTTAACTAGGGACCATGTCATAAAAATTAAACTAAGACAAAAGCCAAAGTTTATAAGCATAATAAAATAGGTCACTTTGAATGTTATGTTCATAACCTAAGGTTTTAGCCCAAGTTTTATTGCATTAAAATAATTACAATGAACCTTAGGATAAAAACTTAGGTTCTGTCAAAATTTTAATATGTGGGGCTCCTTTTTTTTCAAGCTCAAATATAAGAGTGCCACATGGTGGCTCTATGGGGCTTCTATGATTTTGACTATTCAATGATACGTTCACTCCATTGGATTAACCTTGTGTGACTAACCATGGAATGTCGATTAACAATCTAGATGCTCACATTTGATTGGCTCGTTTCAATCATTGAATCCATAACATAAATTTTATCTTAAGGTTTCATTGTATTAATAAATATAATGAAAACTTAGGGTAAAACTTAGGTTATGTTTATGTTGGTAAAATAGATCCTTTAAACATTAATGATGATCTTTCACCATTTGATCCTCAGTCCCATTGAAGTGTGGAACATCAATCATGATCCTAGTGATCTTATAGGATTAGTCCATTGAATCAAATCTTTAAGTTCATCAAACTTCTTATGCTCCATTGGATATTTCCTCATGATAAAGTAAGATCCATTACGTCTTCAAAGAAGTGAGGTGCTTAAGTTAGGATGGCATTTAATATAGGAACATAGGCTAAAGTATTAAGACTAAGGTCTCATTTGTATTAACATATATGAACAGGGCCTTAGCATTAAGACTTTAGGCAAAGCATATGATAAAGGGGACCATGATAAAATAAAATATCCTATAAACATAAACTTTAAACCATGTTAAAAACATAGGGAAATGAATGGGGTGAATAAAAGGGGACCAAGCATGTTTTTTAGGCTAAGGTTTGGTTTTGTTATCAGGTCAAGATAATCTAGATATATACACCTTTTTACAAAGCACTTTAGTTAATAACATGCACAATATTAAAGCTATTAAATAAGTGATTAATGCTTCTATGTAGAAAAATGTGCCAAACGCTATGGATAACATGAAAGTGTTATAAAATCTAGGCCAAATTGGTTTCTATACACCAATAATTAGTCTATAACAAGTGCCTTTAGTTAATACCATGAGTGGATTACAATAGTATGGGATAAAAACTCCTACATCCTAACCAGAACAAGATACCTATAATCCTCAACTAGTTGATTATTCAAGCATACAACCTCAAGGATTAAGTAATATTATGCTAACTAGTGCTTTGCCTAAAAAAAATATGATGAATGCTACTCCACCTCAACAGGGGATGACTAGCATTACACAATAATAGGCATAGTCTAATCTACCAATGTAACATAGGTATAATTTATTTATACCTTAATAAGGGGCAAAAAATGTTCCACCTCAACAGGTAGTGACAATTGTACCTCTACAATCATAGACTAACATATCTTTATAATCATAAATGTTGTCTAATCAATAATGTATGTCCATTGGTCAAAGACAAATGATGAACATATGATTCACAATAGGTGTTTTTGAAACCAAGAGGTACTATGGTCCAATAATTACTAGTTAGGAATCAATTTCCTTTTGTTTAACATGTGCCAAAAATCTAATGATAGGGCCTTGGTTCACAATAAGTCCCCCTTATTCAGCTAGGTTTGACTAGTCAGAAGTAAGTCCTTACTCAACCTCAGTAGGTAAAATACTTTAACTAGTGCCATATCCTTGCATCTCAACCATAATTCCCTCAAAATCAAGATTATATACTAAATATAAACCAAAATATCACACTTGAATGAATTTAATTATAACAACTACATCCTAATTTGGGGATGCATATTCCTAGTTAGTTCACTCAAACCAACATTCCATAACAAACCATTCCTTCATGATACCCAAGTCAAGGTAATCCATCTTTCACCACCCATCCTCCACTTCAGACTAATGTTCCATCTAATTTCATGGCATAATAATTTCATCAAATGAAGGACATAATTATTACCATTAGAGCTAAGAAATAGCCTAAGAAGTTTAAGTTAGGTGACATGTGTTCATACCCATTCAATAAGGAGTATCTATAGATATCATTTCCTCTAGTGTAAAAACCACTAAAATTTGATAAATATAAGGGTAAAGGAGACCCTAAAGCCCATTTTACATAATTATTTGTTGCTTGCCAGCCAATGGATTATAGTGAAATTTACTTACTACTCTTGTTTACCCTAAGTCTAGTAGGATAGGCTTTGAATTGGTTCTTAAAATTTCCAAAGAATTTTGTATCTAATTTTGATGACCTCTCAGACAAATTTGTGTATCATTTCTCCTAAAATCTTGAACATGAGATTTCTTTGGTAGATTTGACTTAGTCCAAGAAAAAAATTGGTGAAAGATTTGAAAGCTATATATAGAGATGGAGATCTCTTTCCAATCACTTCATCATAACTTACCTGACAAATAATTGGCTATTGTGTTTACTAAAAATTTATACAGTGAGATATCCTATCATTTGGAACTTCAGTGTACACATACCTTAAAAGAGATCATTGACAAAGTATTATTGATTTAAAAGGACCTTATTAACAAAATGATTATTAAGTTAACCTTATTTAACCAAAACCAAGGAACAAGCCAAAGCTAGAACTAAAACCAAGTCCTATCACAAGCATTAGAACCATCTTAGGCCAATAACTATGAAAAATCCAAGAAATTTAATTGAAATAAGAATATTGTAGGAAATAGAGTAACTGAATCACGTCATGTCCAAATAGTGAAAACACCATCTACTCAACTAATGCCATAAATGAAACTTAGTCCTCATTAGTAACCCATTCAACAAGTGTATCCATCACAAAAACCTAGACCAACTCAACAAATGCAATGACCATTACCTTTTTAAACCCCTCATCCAAGAATGAATGCTTCTACTCATCAAATCTTTAGTGATCTTACAGATCCTATTAAATCCATGTTTCACAAGGTAGTTGTAACTAACATGAGTAGTTGGCCAATTCTAAAGCATTATCTTGAGGGTATTCCATATCCAAATTAGTATAGAGAGAATGAGTTATATGAATGCCATCATATTCATGGACGTAATCTATATTTTTATGTGAAGATAAAACACCTCATTAAAAATATGTTTGAAAATGGAGATATTACATTGGATAATAGAGCATATACATCTAATCACAACATGGGTATATACAAAACCCATTTTCATTAACATAAAAATAAGAACCAATAATAACAACAACAAACGACATAATAATATCCACACAACTATCAAGAATCATGACAATAAAAATAATACCAATAACAATAACAACATCAACCAAATTGAAGGAACTAAGGCTAGAATGATTCCAATATCTAAAAAACTTACCATGTAGATTCACATGACTAGATTAAAGTTATAGGTAATATTGTGGGAGATTGCATTTCCACCATCACCACTAATATAAGACACAATACTATTAAAATAGAACTATTGCTAAATAATTCCAATCAAACCATCTATTTTAGTGATCCTTCCTTGATTTGGGAAAAAAATAGGTGAATCAACAACTAATGATTACTACTTTTGAAACTTACACCGATAACTCATCATTACCCCATGACCACAAATAATTTCACTAGAAATCAAGACTTATCCTATCTAGCCCCTATCCACCATCATTTTCTAGAAACAATAGTCTTATATCTAATCTAGATTATGAAATCATAACTTGATAGTTAAGTATTACCATTCCTAGCCCATAACCCCATGCCAATGAACCCATCCAACCCACTTTCCTATCTAGGAATAAGATATATACCATTATTAAGGAAAAGACATTTGACATTGTGTAATAAATTCAGAAGAGACCCACACAAATATCCATTTTAGATCTATTACATACATCTACTATCCACAAAAACATCCTAATAGAGTTACTTATCCAATCCCAAGTTCCCAATGACATAAGCCCTAAATAATTCCAAGATTTGGTTGAAAATCTATCCTTATACCAATAGTTGAACTTTAACCAAAGTAATATGTCTTCCCTCATCCCTCTCCATAACAATCCCCTATAGATTTAAGTTGTCATTACATGGAACAAGTTCAAATTTGTCCTCATAGAGAATGGGTTGGGCCTAAATATTGTGTCTATAAATCTCATCAAGTATCTTGGATATAGAATACATGACCTATAGCTACAAATAATCACTATCAAGGCCTACAATAATGAAGGGCAAGAATCATAAGGCACTATAAGCTTATTAGTTATCATTGGGATTTTGACCCATGATACACATTTCCATGTGTTGGACCTCAACCTATCTTACAATTTTCCTCTAGGAAGACCTTAGATACATGAAATTCATGCAATCCCTTTGACATTGCACCAATGTCTCAAGTTATCTCATTCATGCATGGGGATCACCATCAATGTATATTTGTATCCCTAAAAAAAAATTAAACATTTGGAGGTCAAGTATTAAAGTTACAATTACTGCTTTGGTCTAAATCCAATTCCAAAAAAGGTCAAAAGCAAAGAAATACTTATTTAGTTACAAGAGGCCAATTACATAGACCTAGATACCCTTGGTTCATCTTCACATATGCCACATCCTAAATTTTCTAATCATTTTAAAATCTCAACCAATGGCCTAGCAGAGTATTTTAACCAGGACACATTCCACATTTCCAAGCTTCCTTAAAACTCCAAGTAATATGGAAGACCTAAAACCAATCCACCTTACATGGAATCGAAATGAAAGGGAAATGGAAAGATCCATAGTCCACCTCCTATCAATGTCAAACTAGCTATTAGATAAGAAGAGGACCCACTAGCCAATAATGACTCTTGGTTATACACTAACAAATTGGCTGATTGCTAAAAAAATGCCAAATACCCCATTCCTAACTAGATCATTGAGAATCAATCCTATGAAGGAGGGGTCACCACTTGAGGGTGACCCCATGTATCTTATTTGTGTTCAAACACCAAAGACTAGTGATGACGATGCCCATAGTGAAGCAGAGTCTAATCACATTATTGACCAATCATTAACGCCAAAGTCAAAATGGTCACCCCTATATTCAAAAAATTGACCTTGTCATAGGTTTACTATTATTTCAATGCCTTTATATGTCCTATAAGTGGCCATTTTACCCTTATTATCATCACTTAAGGTCCATTTCAAAATTTTAAGGTAAATTCCATTTGAAACCTAGTGTTATTCTAGACATTTATGAAGTTGATTAAGAAGATTCAAGTGGTTTAAGTGATATAAAGGGTCATATTTTTCATGTAATTTTATGTTAAAGTTATATCCCCCCATTTTTATAGTCTATACCACTCCCTAAAATGTGAAAAAGTCAAACTTATAATGTACATCTCACCTTATATGTGGTTTATGGCCTTTTTATGACATTCAAAAGGAGGTTTTTGCATGAAATGGAATATTGGAGAGATAATAAAATGTTTTAAATATCATTAAAGTCTGTACATACATGTACCATCTATATTAACACTTGGCATCCATCTTCCATCAATCTCCAAGGCAAATATGGTAGTTCCAAGCCAAAATTAGGTGTTTTCACCAAGTTTGTATAGGTGTACCTAAAGGAAATTTATTGTAGATGATCCCATGGATGTATATATACCCATAAAGTGTAAATATAGGATTTATAGGAGTTATATATCCCAAATATTTTAAAAACCTATCCCATTCTCCAATCACTTTCTTTGGTAAGTTTGTCCAACACTTTAGGTTTTCATTCAGTATAAATAGGAGAGAGAAGATCGAGATATAAAATTTTGGTGAAAGGAAGGGGTTAAATTTATTATATCATCTATGGAATTTTTCTTAAAATCCATCTCTTTTTATTTATGAATAATGGCTAATAATCTAGTCACTCTCATGAGCTTATCCATCTATGTAGGGTTTGAAGATTGCAATAGTTTTGGCCCATTTTGGGAGTATTTATATAACTTTATGTTGGTTTTATATTAATAATAACCTCTTAGAATATATTACTCACCCATACCTTTATTTCACATGTGTTTTAGTGTTAAGAGAAAGCAAACTTCAAGTTTTATTGCATTTTTAGAGCATAGACTGAGTTTCTCAATTTACAAGGTCTTTTGGTGCACATAGTGGAAAAGGTTGATGATGTTTAAAGTAGTGTATTTGTCCCTTAACATATTTAAATTATTATCTACCACCTAAATCCATCAATAAATTCATCACCAAGCATAACAGCCTCCATATTCTCTCCATGAAGGTAAATCTATAGTTTCACTTGTACCAGTCATCATAAATAGAGGTGTATGGTGTTGAAGGACTTGAGAACATCCAAAAAGTAATTATTTTTGGAAAATTAATATGTAAGGTCTTCCAATTATATACCAAAAAATTAAAATTATGATAATCCTAGGAGATAAATTTAAGAAGAATCCTCACCTAATTAGGAACTCAGTCAAGTCTCTCAAGAGCTTAGACATAGGCATGAATTCAATGGTGAGAACAAGATGAGATAGTTGAGGAAGGAATTCAAGGTATCATGGAGATTAAGATATTTGAGAGATACCTCCATTACATATGAAAAAAATGGAAACCCCCATGTAAATCCAAATGGTTAATATGTTAATAAGTGCTTCTTTGAGAGGGGTCTTCATTTACAACAATCTCATGTGATAAGGGTGTGAGAAGAAGATATTATGTTATGACACCCAAATAAGGGTTAAAGAGAACCTATATTAGGTTAAATGTGTTTAATTATCTATGTTAAATTATTTAAATAGGATCATAATTCTCAAATAATAATTTAGTGGACCAAATGGATAGATAAGCATTGAAATTCAATTCAAATGACCACCTAAAACAATCATGATTGTTGTCTTAAAATGCAAGGTGGTTGGTGGTTTAAGAAGATCATTCAAATGAGATACATGGGAACTAGATGAATCCAATTCAATATACCAAGATGAAAATAAACCCAAATGAGTAAAACTATGGAGATCAAGTTAATAGGCCTGATAGTAATCCCAATTTATGTTCTTAGCAAAAATTAAGGTATGTTTGGGGATTTTAAGGTAATTTGGTTTATTTTTTATAAATCAACCTCATAAGAGTGAGTGGTGGTTATTAAATTTGGGTTTGATTTTTCAAATATTTATGATAAGTTTTAAGGCCATCCTTTCATCTAGAAGTTAGTCCCATGCCTCTCCTCATTCCATATAGAGGTTTGACACCACGTAAAACAAACACCAAAAGAGCACTTCAATGAGTGGATAAGAGTTTTTATTTAATAATAAGAATAGGAGAGAGAAGAGGAAAATTGTTTTTAATATAAACAATGACCTAGTTATATTAACACCATAAGCTTACTTAGAGCATCCACCTTAGATGACACACTTGGATTGTCTTAGTTTATATAGTGAAAGTTATAAGACTTTTGACAACTGGATAGAAGAGGGAGATCAAGAATTATCTTAAGGAGGATATGAATAGAAAAAGGTATTAAGTTAATTATAATATTTTTATGATGGTTAATTTTACAACTTACTCCAACCTCCACCAATTCACAATCTCATACACAACCAATTTGACACCAGGTGCTCATCTATAATGACCTTAGTCGGTCTATATGTTTTGTGTAAGGAAGGTTGAACAAAGAGGGTGAATAAGATTATAAGAATGTAATTATGGAGGATTAAAGACAAGATTGACATATAAGTGGTTTATAATACCTATATGGATATCATTCCTCTCATAATCTAGGTCAAATCACCTATAATAATAACATATGAGCACATACAATTAGACTATGAGGATAAAGCAACAAAAGTTGCTAGCAGTAGAGTTGGAGATAACTATGTGAATTAGAGGAATGATTGAAGAGTAAAATGGCTAAAATTAAGGATTATAAGACATTAATAAGTATTAATGGATCTTTGTTAGGTCTAAAACTCACCTTCACTTGTCAATGATTGAAACTCAGTCTAAAAGAACATCTATAGTTGGATCTATATTTATCATTGATTGTGACATAATTATAATGAAATCAAATGAAATAATACAAAAGTGATTAAAAATTTTACCTATGGTTAATATAACTTATAATATACCATTAAAATATGAGGAAACCAATTTCTATGCTCCACTATCTATGCCCTTCTCTTGAACTACCACCTATAACAATTCTATTTGGCTTACTTGGAGCTATTGTAATGTGATAGAAGTCACTATTTGAGGTAATTGGTGGAAATGGTGAACTAAAGTGGACATTATAAAGGTAATTTTTATCCCAAATTTTCCAATAAAATCACATGGAATAATACTTACCCCCCCCAACCTAGCCAAGAATGCAAGGAGAGCCTACAAGCCAAGTCAACTAGGTAGACTTGAGGATGGAAGTGTATAATGGTTTTAATGGATCAGATGGAAAGGTAATAAAAATGTATTATTACATTATTTTCATCCCTTATTTTATCTTAAACCATATATAAAATATAATTAGTTCTATGAATAATTAAGATCCCACTCTTAGTCAAGTCATGAATAAGGAGAACACACATGGTTTCAAGGTACAAAATGCTCCACTCAAGAATGTAGAGAATTTGAATGAGTAAAAGTAATTAATATGAGGTAATGGATAGTTTTTAAGGATTTATTATTTATATTTAATGTCCTATCCACATCCATTCAATCCATTCTTATCAAAAACTCAAGCAAAAGGCCTTAAGTGAACACACACATGCATGTGGAGAACCAAGAAAGTGATGGACAAAGGGTGGATTCAAGAATGTGAGACCTATGAGAGGATAATGGAGATTTAAAAAGATAATTAAAATTGTTTTTGGACTTAGATAATTTTAGGAAATCACACTTAAAGCCTCTAGGGTCAGATCAGGTCCTTGATTCCTAAACCCTACATGAGAACATAAGAGTAGATGAGATACTTAGAGAATTTAATTAGGACACAGAGCCATAAAAGGTGATGAATAAGGATGGAGGTTAGATAGGATTATTTTTTTTGATTTTTTTTTGTTCCATCAAGTCACCCATAGTGGCCTCAAACTCATCAGACCTAACTTAAGCCTTATAGGCCTAGAAACCATTCTTAAGGATTAGAAATACCACATCACATTAAGGCATGCATAAAACTTAAAAATATATTGATGGCCATGAAGGATGTGGGAAATTTGGGTGTTTAAGTTCATAAAAAATGTATTTTATAATAGAGGAAAGTATAAAAATGATCATTTTGGCCTCTAAGCCCAACTTGAGCTCATAGTCCTACACAACTAATTTGAGTCATCACTTTAGATGCTCATATATTTCACCTAAAATATATTATAAGGAAATTATTATAGGATATTTTAGGTACCCCTATTTACCTTACATTAATTTAATATTGAGTGGGAATAAGGGGCACACCTTTATGAAAAAAGGTTAAGAAGGTTAATATGTTCAAACTACTTGCCAAAAAAGACAAGCTCACTTCTCTACATCCCCACTTAGTCCTCTCTTTTAATGAAAACTCAAGAATGTAAATAAATATGGAGGGGTTAATTTACCTAAAATATATGGTAGGTTTTTTTGGTTTATGGGTCCATACTCTATGAATCATTGCTAAGAGTATTGAACACCTAAAATCTTCCTAAAACCCTAATACATACTCAATGGTAGAGATCACTAAATATTTGCATCCAAAGTAGTAGTTTGTCCTATCTAAAACTTAGATAAGGTATCACATAGAGGGTAGATTCCATTCATGTTTTTGATTTATATGAACATTATATGGAAGTGTGATAAATCTATACTTTTGTATGTTTTGGGTATAATGTAAAGTTATATGCATAATGCAGAGTTTAAATAATTAGATGGGATGTTATGGAAATTTTACCATGCCATAAAGTCATAATGTGTCAAAATTTTCTCCTATAAAGGCCTTTGTAATTCATCCCCAAATTTCTAGTCTACAAAAATCAAGTACAAGGAGACATAATCAACTATTATAAAAAATTCAAGTGTTCTTTAATAAAAATGCTTATGCCATCATATAAGGTGTTGTTTTAGGTATGAATCCCATGTTATCATAGGTATATAAGGTTTTATAAGGTCTATCATGGCTGATCAACATCAATAGTTAGGTTATTAGGCCTAATTAGCCTATTTGACCTATCTTGTCAACCAAGATAGCTCAAGGTTGGTGTAGAGGGGATAAGAAAGAGAGTTAATGTAGGTAATAACACCATGAAGTGATGAATTTAACAAGTCTATTGAACATTTGATATTCATCATGAGTAAGGAATTAGTTTTAAGGTTTGATCATCATGAGAAGGTTATTGGGCTACTCAACGGCTCATGGAAGCTAATCGCACTTCAATTCATCTTATAAATACCATATGGAAGAATAGTGGAATATATTAGGAATGATAAAACCTTTGAAAAACATAATTAAAGTTGATTTAGCCCCCATCATCTCACTCCAATGCCAAAATTAGCCATTAAGGAAGACCAACACATGGGAGAGTTAAATAAGGTTTATGTAACTGATGTAATTAAAGGATTGAGTGGACCTTGGTCATTCATGACCCATTTATCTAACTTCCATGGCATTATCCCTTTATTCACTCCCCATTTATTCTATATATATTTAAGGTTTTTTTCCTATATGGCATCCTTTAGGCTTGTATGAGGAAATTCTACCAAGCTTTATACTTGTAAACCTATTAGACTAGTGAATAACATATTTACATCTCCTTCATGATTAGTAATTAGTGTCTTCATTATTTTTTTGATATGCATAAGTGGTTTAATCTTTAATTTTGTATGTCTAAGTTCACCTAGGTACTAATAATATTTATTTGTAGGTCATCTAATGTGTCATAAGGTTGATCACTCAAGCTTGAAGTGGATGTCTAATTGTAAGTGCCTTGAATCATGCCTTGTTCTCATTACCCTCTTGTTTTAGTCACTCAAACTGACCTCTAGGTGAAACATTGTTGCTTGGAAGCCATTTAAGGGAATACATTAGCTATATGCATTATCCATTAATATTATTAAGAGTCCAAGTTGAGTGGATAAGTGAGAATATTGGTTCATCACCACTTTAGAGTAGGTTTCATTTATGCATTTTTCTTACCCTTTTTATCCCAATAGAGTTAGGACTTAGAGAAATATATTCAAGTTGATAAATCTAGGAATCTATTCCTATTAAAATATAGAGGTTTGGCCTAATAAATAGGTAACCCATAACCTAAAGGCTATTCCCATGTCATCCTAGGTTTGAGGTGGATGTGAAAAATCCTTTCCTCAATAAGGGTGTAACCTAGATTCCTAACACACATCTTTTATGAAAACCTTTCCAATAATAATATGTTTGACACCCATATCATTTTCACCCTTACCCTAGTAATTCAACATAATTTACTTCCTTTATATCACCCTCAACTTATAGCATGAGACTAATAAGAATATATAATGCATGTAGATGAGTTTGATAATGATGAGGCCTTTCGTGATTTTTTAGGCCTAAGAGACAATGTTCCATCAGGAGACCATAAACAAGGGTTATTTATAAAAATGGATCCTGTAGCCTATTTTGGAAAATGAGTGAAAACCCTTAGCCAAAAACTAATAAATAAAACATTGAGGTCCCAAAGTGAAAACCTCTTTGAGGAAATTTTGGACTAGAGTAAAAGTAAAGAGAAAGGCTAGTATTCTGGTGAAAACTAGTTTCAGGTACCATTAGACATGGGTGTTCACCTTTCCTCAAATGAAGCTCAAGAGACCACAAACAATGAACTTGCTTTCAAGTCCAAGTTTAGTTTTGTAAAATAACATGATTTCAATGTAAGTTCCCAAGAATTTACAAAAATATTTTTAACATGGCCATCCCTATCATTCAAGGATTTTGATTTGTCTTGTTTAGGAGAATTTGAAGAGCTAATCTAAACAAAGGTCTTTAAAGTTGTAGGCAAATTCAAATCATTGCCCACCATTTTGGAGGATGGTTTGACTCTCCTCATAGAAGACAATATGAAAGTCAACAATAGGACTTAATGACCAAAAATGGATCAAATTAGGCATGTCCCTCACTAAGGAGGAATGTGAAATATTTATAGCCTTTTTTAGGGAATTTGTTGACATCTTTACTTGGGCCTATTCAAACATATCAGGATTAAACTCTACCTTGGTTGTAAACAACCTTTTTGTACATCTTGGTGCCAAACCTATAAAGCATAAATTATATAAGATGTATTCTTGTATATTTGTATCAATAAATAAAGAGTTGGAAAAAATATTAGAAGAAAGATGTATTATATTGATTGACTACTCATAGTGGATCTTGAATGTTGTGCCAATTAACAAGAAGTTGGAAGGATTTAGAATTTACACTAATTTTAGAGTTATAAATAAGGCCTACCCCAAGGATTAATTTCTTGTACCAAACATTGACGTGATAACTCCATAGTGGGGTACTAAATGATTTCACTTATGGATGTATTTTCAGGATACAACCCAATTAGCATTATGCTAGAAGACCAACATAAAACTACATTCACCATTCCATGATGAATGTAATGTTATAAAATTATGTCATTTGGTCTCAATAATGTTGGGGCCACATAATAAAGATCCATGATAATCATATTTCATGATATGATACATGACATTATTGAATACTATGTTGATAACATATTAGGTAAATCAAATACCCATATTGATCATATAGTTGCACTACATAGAATATTTTAGAGGCTTTGTGATTAAAAGGTTAGAATCAATCCTAAGTAGTGCATTTTGGTGTCACTTTAGGAAAATTGATATGATTAATCATCACTCATATAATAATTGAAGTTGATCATACCAAAGTACAAGCCATTATCAAGATACTACCACCTTATAATTTGAATCAACTCCATAGTTTATAGGGTAAGATCTAGTCTATCAAAATATTCATATCATAATTAGCTAACAAATACCATCCATTTACACACTTATTGAATAAGGGTGTCACATTTCATTGGGATGAAAAAATCTATAAATATTTTAAAAATCTAAAGCAATACCTTACCAATCCACCTATTTTATTAATTTTAATGCCAATAAATTCATTCTTATTATACCTACAAGTTTATTTACCTCCTCACCTAGCCAAGAATGAAAGGAGAGCCTAGAAGCCAGGTCAACTAGGTAGACTTGAGGATGGAAGTGCATAATGGTTTTAATGGCTCAAAGGCCAAGGCAAGCAAAAGATCTTAGTACATGAGTTCCATACCTCAATAGATCTTGCACCATAAACAAAATAGAATGAGGTGTATGCAAAACTAAGATCCCACTCTCAGTCAAGTCACAAAAAGGAGAATGAATAGGTTTTTAAAGTATAAAATGATCCACTTAAGAATGTAGAGAATTTAGATGAGTCCAATCCATTCATATGAAGTAATGGATACTTTGGAAGGATAGATTAGGACCATTTAAGGTCCTAAACACATACATTAAATTCATTTTTATCTGAAACTCAAGTAAAAGGCCTTACGTGAACACACACATGAATGTGGATAAGAAAGAAAGTGATGGACAAAGGGTAGATTCAAAAAGGTGAGACCTAAGAGAGGCTAATGGATATGTCCAAATACCATTAAAATGGGTTTTAGACTTGAATATCTTTAATAAATCACACTTTCAACCTCTTGGGTTAGATCAAGTCCTTGATCCCCAAACCTTACATAAGAACAAAAGAGTAAATGAGATGCTTGGAGGGGTTAATCAAGACATGGATCTATAGAAAGTGATTAATAAGGATGGATGTCAGATAGAATGAGTGTTGTGATGTTGTTTGGTATATTAAGTCACCCATAATGTCCTTAAACTCATCAGACCCAACCCAAGCCTTTTAGGCCTAGGGGACATTCTTAAGGCTTAGAAACCCCACATCACATTAACGCATTCTTAGACATTGAAAAATAATAATGATGGACATGAAGTATGTGGGGGGTGTTTTAGGTCCTAAAAAGTTATTTTCAAATAGAGGAAAGTATAAAAAATTGATTGTTTTGGCCTCTAAGCCCAACTTGAGCTCATAGTCCTAATGAGCTAGTTTGAGTCATCACTTTGGATGCTCATATATTTCACCTCAAATGGATTATGATAAAATAATTATATGATATTTTAGGTACCCCTATGTAACTTACATTCATGGAATATTGAGTGGTAATAATGGGTAGACTTTTATGACCAAAGCTTAAGAAGGTTAACTTTTTCAAACTACCTATAGAAAAAGACAAGCTTACTTATCTATGTACACATATTATTAAAATATTTACATGGAAAATATATAATATTAGGAAATTTGTAGGGTTCCATGTACCTAAAATATATGATAGGAGTTTTTGGTTAGGGGTTTATACTCTATGAATCATTGTTAAGAGTATTAGACACCAAAAACTTCCCTAAAACCCTAGTATAGACCCCATGGAAAATGTCACTAAATATTTGCATCCAAAATCAATAGTTTATACTATCTAACACTTGTATTAGTTATCACCGTATGGACACTATATAGAAGTGTTATAAATTTTTACTTTTGTAAATATTTTGGTAGAATGCATAGTTCTATGGATAATGAAGAGTTGAAAATAATTATAGGGGATGGTTTGAGATTTTTTCCATCCCATTAAGTCATAATATTTATAAATTTTCACCTATAAATTCCTCTACAACTAATCTTCAAACTATCAGTCTGTAGAAATTAATAACAAGGAGACACAGTCAACTACTATGATAAAATTATAAGTGTTCTTTGATAGAAAAGTCTTATGCCATGGTATAAGGTGTTATTTCAGGAATGAATCCCATGTTATCATAGGTTTTTGAGGTTTTATCAGGTCTCTCATGGCTTCTCAACATCAATAGTTATGATATTAGGCCTAATTGGCTTTAATAGCCTATTTGGCCTATCTTGGCAACCAAGAGAGATCAAAGTTGACATAAAAGGGATAAGGAAGAGAGTTAATGTAAGTAATAACACCATTAACTATAATTGAACAATTTATGTGTACATTCCATATTAATCATGAGTAAGGAAGTATTTTCAAGGTTTGATCATCATGAGAAGGTTAGTGGGCTACTCAATGCCTCATGGAGGCTAATTGCACTTAAATTCATCTTGTAACTTACATATGCAGAAATAGTAGACTATCTAAGGCATGCTCATTCATTTGAAAAGAATAAATGAAGTTGATCCATCCCCCATCACCTCATTTTAGTACCAAAAGGATCCATTAAGGAAGACCAATGCATGGGATAATTGAAAAAGGTTTATGTACCTAATGTATCTATAAGATTGAGTGGACATTAGTAAATCATGACCCCTTTCTCTCACTTCCATGCCATTGTCCCCTTCTTCTCTCCTAGTTTATTCTATATATATTTAATTATTTTGGATTAGTAATCCATCAAGCTGGTATGAGGAAACTCTACAAATCTTTGTACTTGTAGACCTATTGGAATAATGAATAGAATATTTCCAACCCCTTTATGATCAACACTTAGTGTTTTCATGATTTTTTTGATATGCATAAGTGGTTTAATATTCCATTTTATAGGTCCAAGTTCATGTAGGTACTAATAAAATTTCATTATAGGTCATCTAATGTGTCATGAGGTTGATGACTCAATCTTGAAGTGGATGTCTGATTGTAAGTGCCTTAAATCAGGACTTATTCTCATTACCCTCTTTCTCAAGTCACTCAAACTGACCTCTAGGTGAAAAATTATTGTTTATAAGCCATTTAATGTGGTGTGTTATCTTTATGAATTATCCATTTATGTGATTAAGAGTCCAAGTTGAGTAGATAAGTGATTGTATTGGTGCATCACCACTTTAGAGTAGGTTTTACTTATGCAATATTCTTCCCCTTTTCATCCCAATAGAATTAGGAATTAGAGAAAGAGATTCAAGTTGAAAAATATGGGGAGATAGCCCCATTAAAATATATAGGTTCATCATAAAGAACATGTAACCCAAAACCTATATGCAACTCCAATATTAGCCTAGAATTGAGGTAGATTTGAATTGTCCTTTCCTTAGAGAGGGTGAAACTTAGATTCCTAACATTTCAGGCATGCCTGGTAGGATAAGATTCAAGTGACTTGAAGAATTACTAGGTAGCCCTAGAGGAAATATAGGAGTTAAATGAATTAAATATAAGAATATATAGTCATATCAATAAACTTCAAGCACCAAATTGGCAAGTTTGTCATCAGGAATCATAGTAAAGTTTAGGACAAGCCATCACTTCAAGGGTAAGATTAGTTATTGTCCATAATTTCATTGATTTTCATGTGCTTAATGATGAAGTATGGAGGTATATGAGGCATAATTATGTTATTCACTCCCTTATGGATAGACCTATGACACTTTACAACTCCATCATGATCTTTACCAAACATATTCTAACCCTTATTATTCTTATATTTACCCTTGTCAGTCCTATGATGGGTTTACCTATTATCAAGACTACCAACCCTATTATAAGCCTCATCAACTTCCTTGGCATCCTAATTATGAACATGATCAATCATGGTATTAGTATGACATTTTTAACATGCCCACTCATGTCCCAAGTCAATCCATATTAGGTCTTAAACAAAACCTATTAGATAATGATATACATTAGGTAAACATTGACACATTGAAAGGGGAGAGATATTCCCAAGCATATTATTGAGGGTGTTAGTAATTCACTAAAATATGCCAAATAAGACTGGATATACTTCATTAGGAAAGGTGATTCAAGAGGAAATGGTGACATGCTTAACATAGAGGGTCTAATTTCTAAGTTTGAGGATAAGTTGGTAATACATGAAAGGCAATAAACTTACTAACTTTTTATCCCCTCATCCATCTCATGTTAGTATTATGTTATGTTTCCCATCACCCCTCAAAATTTTTAGCCAATTAATTGAGTATTAAAAAACTTAGAGTCTCTCACAATCCTTACCAATCTTTCCATCATGGAATTCTATCCAAAAGAGAGCACAAGAAGAAGGAAAAGTGTGATTCAAAGGAACTAGTCATCATGATCAATCAAGGCTTAATTTTGAAACATTCCTTACCAAATAAATTGAGGATGAAAACAAGCATTTGAATCAGTACATAAAAACTAGAATAGTGATACAACCTTAGCTACACATACCTCATTTCATACCCAATAAGTAGTGTACACTATGTTAGGAATTTCTAAACATAAGTTTCCATCTTGGAACTAATATTTGTAATCAACAGAAATAGGAGAGTAGTCAAGCAAGCCTAAGATAATTAGAGAGTTTAATTCATTTCCCTCATGGAGATCCATCCAAAATAATGTGTAGGTGAAGGAGGAGAGCATTTTTTTTAGAACAAATAGTTGAATGAGGAAAATGTGGCATACATGTCATCCCTCTTGAGGTCACTCCAAGAATGTCCTATGCCACTCCTTGAAGATGAATTTTCCATTAGGACACCTCTTGGTGAAGAGAGGTATAATTTAGTCTTCAAGGATGCTAAAGAGGTTAATTATTAAAAGCAACAAGAGAAACAAGAGTAAGATATGGTTAAAGAAGAAGAAAAACTAGCTAATCAAAAATAAGGATATCCCCTTGATGACATAGTTATTTCCCCCTTCATGACAGTCCTAAAGAGTGTGAGAATGAGATGATTATCCAAATGGTAGTAGTGGTAAATAAAGAAGACAATTTTCAAGAAGTTTTAGATGGTCAAGAGGATGAGAAAACTTCTAATTATATACTATAAATGGAAAGAGATTATTTAGAATTATATGAGCATGGTCAATGAGATAGATTATGAGACTTATTTAAGATCATAGGCTCAGGTTATCTTCTTATAGAGGCCTAATATGACTTAATTTAGATGCAAGATGAGTTCACCAAGCAAGAGGAAGGCAGTTCCATAAGTAGGTCATCTCAAGATGTTGCTCTATTTGAAGATGATTAATTTGAGGTCATTAAATAGGGTTACCAACCTCTTATTATAGTTAAAACTATCCATTTGAATAATGAGTTATATGTGAAGATTGAAAATAAAGTAAGAGAGGGACTTGGTATATTTACAATAGGTAGTCATCCATTTAAAGGTATTCAATTTGTTAAGATGATGAGTCTATAACTAGAAAAAGGGTAGTTTGATCTGAGAAGAAAGTTTAAAGATGAAATTGTAATAGTATCTGAGGTCCTTAAAGATGATCTTAAATATATACTTAAAGATGAAAGCCTAATGGTACTTGATCTTATAGAGCTAGGAGATAACCATCATGATGAAGTCCCAACATACACTGGCTCTCTTCAAGAGGTAAAAAATAATCAAGAGCAACATGAGGTAAACTTTGATACACCAAGTGAGTATGTGTTCATAGGCCATCTATTTTTAGATGATATGTCACTTGAGAGAATCATAAGTTAGTTGATCAACAATAAGACTATTCTACCAAGTTTCTAATTCATGGAATTACTTGCTTCATATCATTATCTATATTACAAGAGGGAAGTCCAAAGAAACATCCCCTTTAATCCTAGAGGGATAAGATCCATTGATGTTAGTTGTATATACTAGTTTCTAGGGTTGTTTATCTTGCTCCCAATAAGTATGTTCTACACAAGTTTATAGGTAGTTGTTTGTTGCTTTAGTTCCTTGCCTTGTTTATTCTTAGGTATTAGGTGTGTTTCTTAGAACTAGGTGTTATTTATTTGTGTTGCATTATGTGTCTTGTTATTTTTGAAAGTCCAAGAAGTGTCCTTGAGTACTAGATCAGTTGGAAAATCCATGAATGTTGTCTTTTAGATTAGGATTCATACTTGAGCCACGAGGTTCTCTTGACCAGTAGGCTAGTCTCCCTTGGGAGTTACCACTAATGTTGATGAATTTTGATCCTTAGGTCAAAATCACCACTCCTATATTAAAAAAATTGACCTTTTCATGGGTTTCCTACCCTTTAAATTCCTTTATATGTCCTCAAAGTCACCATTTTACCCTTATTATCATCATTTAAGGTTCACCTAGAAAATTTAAGCTAAATGCCAATTGAAACCTAATGTTATTATAGACATTTATGAAGTTAATTAAGAAGGTTCAAGTGGTTTAAGAGATATAAAGGGTCATATTAGTAATGCCATGTGATGTTAAATATATATCCCCCATTTTATAGTCTGTAGCACTCATTAAAAGGTGAAAAATTCAAACTTATAATGTACATCTCACCTTATGTGTTTTATTACCTTTCTGTGACATTCAAAAGGAGGTTTTCTTATGAAACAATAAGTTGGATGGAAAATAATATGTTTTAAATATCATTCCAAGTCTATTAGTACATTTAATAGATATATGAACACTTTGCATCCATATTATATCAATCTCCAAAGCAAATGTTGTAGTTCTAGACCAAAATTAGGTGTTTTCACCAACTTCGTACAAGTGTACCTAAAGTAAATTTATTATAGATGATCCCATGGTTATATATGTACTCCCAAGTATAAATATAGTATTTATAGGATTTTTAGAGCCCAAATATTTTAAAAACCTATCCCATTCTCCTATCACTCTCCTTGACAAGATTGTGTAACACTTTGGGTTTTCATTTAGTATAAATAAAATAGAGAAGATCAAGATATAATTTTTTAAGGATAGGAATGGGGTCCCTTAACTATCTCATCCATGAATTTATTTTGAAAATCCATCACTTGTGTTTTATGAATAGTGGCTAAAAATTTGGTCACTCTCATGAGCTTATCCATCTATGTAGGGTTTAAAGATTGTAATGGTTTTGGCCCATTTTGGGAGTCTTTCTAAAAATTGATACTAGTTTTGTGTAAATAAGGACCTAATAGACCATATTACTCACCTAGAACTCTAGTTAAAACATGTGGAAATGTTAATATCAACAAAACTTCAAGTTTTATTCCATTTTCATAACATAGATAGAGTTTTTCAAGTTGTAGGGTCTTTTGGTGCACATAGTGGAAAATTTTGATGATGTTTAAAGTATTGGATTGGTCCCTTAAAATATTTCATATCTTCTCTAACTCCCATATCCATCAAAAAATTCATCACCAAATACAAAAACCTGAACAAGCTCTCTATGAAGGTAAATCTACTATTTCAATTACACCAATCATCATAAACAAAGTTGTATAATGTTGAAGGACTTGATAACATACAAAAAGGAATAGTTTGTGGCCAATTCCTATGGAATGTATTCCAATTATATAAAAAATAAGTTCATGTATGATAATCCTAGGAGATAAATTCAAATAGACTCCTCACCTGATTAGGAACTCAGTCAAGTCTCTCAAAAGCTTAGATAGATGCATGAATTCAATGGTGAAGAGAAAGATGAGATAAATGAGGAAGGAATTCAAGGTATCATGGATATTGAGATATTTTCAAGACACCTACTTAACATATGATCCTAATAGACACCTCCATGGAAGTCCAAATGGTTAATATAGTAATGAGTTCCTCTTTAAGAGGGGTCTTCACTTATAATAATCTCATGTGACAGAGGTTTGAGAATAGGATATTGTGCTATGACACCCAAATCAAGGTTCAAGATCACTTGTTTTAGGTGAAATATGAACAATTATCTAAGTTCCATTTTATAAATAGGATAATAATTCTCAAAGAAGTAATTGGTGGACCAAATGGATAGACAATGGTTGAAACTCAGTTTAAATGACCACCTATAATAGTCATGAATGTTATCTCAAAATGTAAGGTGGTTAGGTGGTTTAAGAAGCTCATTCAGATGAAATACATGGGCACTAGGTGATTCCAATTAACTAAGATAAGATTCCAAGAAACCTAAATGAGTGAAACTATGGAGAGAAATTTAAGAGGCCTAATAGCAATCTTAGTTTACCTTGTTAGCAAAAATTAAGGTAAGTTTGGGTATTTTAAGGTAATTTGGTTTCTTATTTCCAAGTCAACCTCATAAGAGTGAGTGGTGCTTCTTCAAATTAGGTTTTTATTGTCAAATACTGATGATAAGTCTAAATTCCATCCTTGCATCTTGAATTTAGTCCCATGCCTCTCCTCAGTCCATACAGAGGTCTAACACCACCTATAACAAGCACCAAAAGAGAACTTCAATGAGTGCCTAAGAGAGTTCCTTCAAGAAAAATTATATGAGAGAAAATAGGTAACTTAAGGTGAATATAAACAATTACCTAATTATATGAACAACATAATCTACTTTAGAGGATCCACTTCAGATGACACACTTGGACTATCTTAGTCTATATAATGAAAGTTAAATTTTTTTTGACAATTAGATTGAAGAGGGAGATCAAGACTTATCTTCAAGAGGAGATGAATATAAAAATTTCCATTCATTATATTATTTTTAGGATTGGTCATGTTCTAACTTACTCCCACCTCCACCAAGTCACAATCTCATACACAACCAAGTTGACACTAGGTGCTCATCTATAGCCACCGTAGTTCACCTAGATATTTTGTGTGAGGAAGGTTGAACAAACAGGGTAGATAGATTATAAGAACATACTTCTGGAATATTAAAGATAAGAGTGATATATAATTGGTTAATAATACCTATAGGGATATCATTCATCTCGTAATCTAGATCAAGTAACCTATAGTAGTATCATATGAACACCTATAATCAGCCTATGAGGACAAAGCAAGATAGGTTGAAAGAGGTAGAGTGAAGTTCACCATGTGCATTAGAGGAAAGAGTGAAGATTAATAGGGCCATAATTAAGGATTAAATTCCATGAATAATTATAAATGGATCTATTATTGGTCTGAAACTCACCTTCACTTGTCAATGGTTAAAACTTAGTCTAAAGGAGCATCTATAGTTGGGTTTCTCTCTATCATTGATTGACATAAGTATAATGAAATCAAATGGCCTAAGTCAAAAATGATGAAAATTTTTACCTATGGTTGAGATTACTTATAATATACCATAAAAAGATGAGGAAACTAGGTTCAGTACTCCACTATCTAAGCCCTTCTCTTGAACTACCACCTATAGCCATTTTATTTGGCTTACTTAGAGCTATTGTTATGTGATATAATTGACTATTTGAGGAAATTTGTGGAAAGGGTGAAATCCAAAGTAACTTCTCAAGGTAATGTTACTCCCAAAATGTCTAGGAAACTCACATGGAAGAATACTTACCCCCCCCACCTAGCCAAGATTATTTTAATGGCTTAGAGGCCAAGGAAATAAAAATGTCTCAGTACATGAGTATCATACCTTAGTGTATCTTTTACCATAGATAAAATAGAATTAGGTGTATGCAAAACTAATATCCCACTCTTAGTCAAGTCATGAATAAGGAAAAGGCACATGGTTTCAAGGTTAAAATGCTCTACTCAATAATGTAGAGAATTTGGATGAGTATAAGTAATTAATATGAGGTAGTGGATAGTGTGGAAGGAATGAGTAGTTCCATTCAAGGTCCTAACCACATCCATTCAATCCATTCTGATTAGAAACTCAATCAAAATGCCTTAAGTGAACACACACATGCATGTGGAGAACCATGAAAGTCATGGACAAAGGGTGGATTAAAGAAGGTGAGACCTAGGAAAGGATAATGGATATGTCAAAATACCATTAAAATGGTTTTTATACTAAAATAACTTCAATAAATCACCCTTGAAGCCTCTAGGGTTAGATCAGGTCCTTGATCCCCAAACCCTGCATAAGAACACAAGAGTAAATGAGATTCTTGGAGGGCTTAATAAGGACATGGAGCCATATAAGGTGATGAATAAGGATTAAGCTTAGATATGATCAGTGATATGATGTTTTTTGGTCCATAAAGTCACCCATAGTGGCCTCAAAATCATTATATTGGTCCATAAAATCACCCATAGTGGCCTCAAACTCATTAGATCTAGACCAAACCTTCTAGGTCTAGAAGCCATTATTAAGGATAAAAAAACCCCAAATCACATTAAGTCATGAATAAGCCTTCCAAAACAATATTAATGGCCATGAAGGATGTGGGGGGGGGGGTGTTTTAGGTCTTAAAAAGGTAGTTTCTAATAAAGGAAAGTATAACAAATGATCATTTTGCCCTCCAAGCCCATCCCAAGATCATAGTCCTACACAACTAATTTGAGTCATCACTTTATATGATCATATATTTCACCTCATATTTATTATAATAAAATTATTATAGGATATTTTATTTACCCCTATGTACCTTACATTCATGGAATATTGAGTGGGAATAAGGGGCAGATCTTTATGAACAGAGGTTAAGAAGGTTAACTTGTTCAAACTGCCTGCCTAAAAAGACAATCTCACTTCTCTATATCCACATCTTAGTCCGCTCTTTGAATTAAAACTAGATCATGTTAGGAAATTTGGGTAGAATGCACAGTTCTATGCATAATGAAGAGTTTAAAATCTTAAAGTGTTATAAATCTATAAATTTTATAAAGTTTTGGGTAGAATGTAGAGTTATATGCAAAATAAAGAGTTAAAAATCATTAGAGGGGATGTTTTTGGACTTTTTACATCCTCTCAAGTCATAATATGTCCAAATTTTATCCTATAAAGGCCTCAACAACTCATATCCAAATTCCCAGTCTACAAAAATAAGGAATAAGGAGACAGTCAACTACTATGAAATTTTTTTAAGTGTTCCTTAATCAAAAAGTATTTTTCCATGGTATAAGGTGTTTTTTAAGGTATTAATCCCACTTTATCATAGGTTTTTGAGGTTTTATCATGTCTCTCATGGATTCTCAACATCAATAGTTAGGCAACTGGGCATAATTGGCTTAATTACATATTTGGCCTATCTTATCAACCAAAAAAGATTAAGGTTGGTGTAGAGGGAATAAGAAAGAGAGTTAATGTAGTGAATAACACCATTAAATAATGAATCAAACAAGGTAGGTGTACATTCTATAGTCATCATGAGTAAGGAAGTAATTTTAAGGCTTGATCATCATGAGAAGGCTAGTGGGATGCTCAATGGCTCATGGACACTAATTGCATTTCAATTCATATTTTAACTTCCATATGGAGAAATAGTGGACTATATTAGGAATGTTGAAACCTTTGACAAGCATAACTAAATCTAAAACGATCCCCATCACCTCACTCCAATGCTAAAAGGAGCCATTATGGAAGACCAATGCATGGGAGAGTTGAATAAGGTTTATGTAACTAATCTAATTGTAGGATTGAGTGGACATTAGTTATTCATGACCCATTTATCTAAATCTCATGCCATCTCCCCTTTTTCTTTCCCCATTTCTTCTATATATATTTAATGTTTTTTTCCTAGTATGGTATCCCTTAGGCTTGTATGAGGAAACTCTACCAAGATTTGTACTTGTAAACCTATTAGAATAATTAATATAATATTTACATCATCTTCATGATTAGTAATTAGTATCTTTGTGTTTGTTTTGATATACATAATTAGTTTAATATTTCATTTTGTAGGTTTAAGTTCACTTAGGTAATAATAAGCTTTCCTTGCAGGTCATCTAATGTGTCATAAGGTTGATTATTCAAGATTGAAATGGATGCATTATTTTAAGTGCCTTGAATCAAGACTTATTCTCATTAACCTCTTGTTTTAGTCACTCAAAATAACCTCTAGGTGAAACATTATTTCTTATAAGCCATTAAAGGTAGTGTGTTATCTCTATGCATTGTCCATTAATATGATTAAGAGTCCAAGTTGAGTGGATAAGTGAGTATATTAGTGCATCACCACTTTAGAGTAGGTTTAATTTATGAAATATTATTCCCCTTTTCATCCTAATAGAGTTAGGACTTAGAAAAGATATTCAAGTTAAATCTGGGGAGCTAGTCCCATTAAAATATATAGGTTTGGCCTAAACAATAGGTAACCCATACCCTAAAGTCTACTCCCATGTTATCCTTTTTTTTAGGTGGATGTGAACAATCCTTTATTTTTAAATGGTGTATAATAGATTCCTAATACACATGCTTTATGAAAACCTTTCCAATACTAATATGTTTGATACCCATACCATTTGTACCCTTACCCTAGTAAGTTGACATAATCTACTTCCTCTATATTACCCTCAACTTATAGTGCAGGACCAACAAGAATCTATAGTGCATGTAGATGAGTTTGATAATGATGAGGCCTTTTTTGATTTTCTAGGCCTAAGAGACAATTTTCTATTGGGAGACCATACACAAGGTCTATTTATCAGAATAGATCCTGAAACCTTTGAATGGGTGAATACCCTTAGCCAAAAATAAATAAATAAAACATTTAGGTCCAAAAATGAAAACCTATTTGAGGAAATTTTGAACCAAGGTAAAATTAAAGAGAAAGGCTATTATTTTGCTGAAAACCAGTTTCAGGAACTATTAGATAGGGGTATTCACCTTTCCTCAAATGAAGCTCAGGAGACCACCAATAATTAACTTTCTTTCTTGTTTGAGTTTAGTTCTATAGAATCGCATGCCTTCAATCTAATTGACCAATATTTAAAATAATATTTATAACATGGCCATCCCTACCATTAAGGTATTATAATTTGTCTTGTTTATGAGAACTTGAAGATCCAGTCCAAATAGAGGTCTTTACAATTGTAGGCCAATTCAAATCATTGCCCACCATTTTGGAGGATGGTTAGACTCTTGTCATAGATGACAATATGAAAGTAAACATTGAGACTCTGGATGACAAAAAATGGATAAAATTAGGCATGTCCCTCACTAATGAGGAACATGAAATATTTATAGCCATTTTGAGGGAATTTGTTGGCAAATTTTCTTGGGTCTATTCAAACATTCTAGGTTTAGACCCTACCTTGGTTTTAAACCACTTTGTTGTACATCCTGATGCCAAACCTATAAAGCATAAATTGTGTAAGATGCATGCTCATATTTTTGTATCAATAAAGAAAGAATTGCAAAAATATCATAGAATCAAGATGCATTAGACCAATCAACTACTTAGAGTAGATCTTGAATGTTATGCCAATTAACAAGAAGTTAGAAGCAATCAGAATCTACACTAATTTTAGAGATATAAATAAGGCCTGACCTAAGGACGAATTTCCTCTACTAAACATTGACATGATATTTGAATCCATAGTGGGGTACTAAATTATTTCACTTATGGATAGATTTTTAGGATACAACTAGATCAAGATTGCACTAAAAGACCAACATAAAACTGCATTCACCACTCCATGAAAAAAAAATTGTTATAAATTAATGAAATTTGATCTCAATAATGTTGGAACACATACCAAATATCCATGATCATTATATTTCATGATATGATGCATGAGATTATTGAAGACTATGTTGATAACATATTGGGTAAATTAAATACTTGTATCAATCACCTAGTTGCACTACACAAAATATTTGAGAGGATTCATGAATATAAGGTTAGAATAAATCCTAAGTAGTGTGTTTTTGGTATCACTTCAAGAAAATTTATAGTATTAATTATCTCTCATAGATAAAATTGAAGTTTATTTTACCAAATTACAAGCCATTATCGAGATACTGCCACCTTCGAATTTGAAGTAGTTTCCTAGTTTATAGGGTAAGATCCAGTCTATCAAACTCTTCATATCATAGTTAGATGAAAAATGCCATGAATTTACACACTTATTAATTAAGGGTGTCACATGTCATTGGGATGAAAAATTATATAAAGATTTTTAGAATATAAAGGAATACCTTACCAATCCACCTATTTTGCTACCACCAATGCTAGGAAAGTCATTCCTCTTGTATCTATCTACCACAAATAAATCCCTAGGGGAACTTCTAGCTTAGCATGATGATAATGGAAAAAAACATGATGTGTACTATTTAAGTTATATATTGGTTGCATATGAACACAACTATATTCCCATATAAAAATCATGTTTAACTATGGTCTTTTTAGCTTATAAGTTATATCATTACATACTTAGTAACAAGATGATGGTTATTTCCAAAGTAGATCCGGTCAAGTATATACTATCCAAGATAGTTTTACAAGGCCACATGGCTAAATGGATCATGCTTATGAGTGAGTTAGAGATATAAAATATTAACCAAAAGGCTATAAAGGGATAAGTACTTATAGATTATACTTCTAAATCTCCCCTTGTATATACCAAACCCCTCACTTTTCAATTCTTAGACAAGTCAATCGTGACCATCATTGAAACACCTCTTGAGGATCATCATTGGAATTTGTATTTTCATGGATAATTCATATCAAATAGATCTAGGGTGGGTTTATTATTTGTTATACCATAGGGGGATGTTATCCATAGATCATTTCATATCATCTTTCCTTGTACTAACAACATGGATAAATATGAAACACTCATTGTAGGTATTTTACAAGCATTATAATGAAATATTCAACATCTAAAAATTTATGGTGATTCTCAATTAATCATCAATATAGTTAAAAACCACTTTCAGACCAAAGATGATAAGTTGGTGCCATACAAGGCCATGGTGGACACTCTCAAACAATAGATTACCAACATACATTTTGAATGTACATTAACAAGAAAATAGATGCCATGGACACAATTAGCTCTTTGATCTATCACACATGTAAGAAAACCAAAATATCAATTCCTTGTTGAAAATATTCTATCACATGCTCATGAATATTCAATGATCTATGATATTGTTGGTCCTAGATCTATATGGTATTCAGAACTCTTTACTTACCTTCAAGACCATATCATGCCATCAGACCTATCATGTAAATAACTAAAGGCCTTATCCACCAAGCCTCATGTTATACCTTACTTGGCTTAACCCTTTACCATTAAATATTTGATATAACTTGACATAGTTGTTTAAGTTTGATAGAAGAAAAAATATCATTATGGGAAGTTCATGAAAGAGTATGTGGATCCCACACAAGTAGGGCTATCCTATCCAAAATATCCTACATATCGATGATTATTGGCCAACTATGGATGTAGAAGTATCTATTTACATCAAAAAGTTTGAAAAATGTCAACAACATGCCTTAGCCAAAAACTAAAACCAATGCTTAATCCATGGTCATTTACAACATGGGGACTGAATCTCATTGGGAATATTAACCCAACATAATCTATTGGCCATAAACACATCCTTATTGCTATCAAATATTTCACTAAGTGGGTTGAAGCTATACCCCTCACTTACATGATTGGAATATAGATTTCAAAGTTCATCTTTAACCATCTCATATGCCACTATGATATCCCATCTAACATTATATCTGATAATGGTAGATCATTTAAAAATAAGGATGTCTAAATGTTTTATGTCAAGTACAATATCACTCTACATTTTTTTAGTGCATATTACCCACAATGTAATGGCTAGGTAGAAACACTCAACAAAACCATTGTAAAAATCCTTAAAAATATTTTCAATAATGTTGGCCATGATTGACACCTCCAAATATTTTACACCTTTTAGGCATACCACACTAATTACTATACACCAATAAGAGCCACTCCATAATCCCTATTTTATTGTACTAAAGCCATTCTTTCCATTGAGGTTGAGTTACCTACTCTATGAATCTCATTGAAACACATCCTATATGATGAATATTATCGAGTATCTCACATGTAAGATATAAAGTTACTTGATGAAAAATACATGGACACTATCAATAGCCTTTAGGCATACCATAATGACTATATGGCCACTATAACCGATGGGTTAAACATAGAGAATTTGATCTTGGGGATATTTTTCTCAAAGAAAACCAAAAGAACACCATGATTGAGAATAAGAAAAAAGGCAAATTCAAACCCAATTAGATAGGCCCCTATGTCATTATTACAAATTATGGATTTGAAGCATACAATCTTGTTACACCAAATGGGGATGAACTTGAAGAGTTGATAAACATCATACACCTCAAGCATTATTTCACTTGAGAGAATTGAGGTATTGTCTATGAGTATCATTTAAATTATACCATAATATCATCATTATTCTATATAACATACTCTATAGTGTTCTACCATACCTTTCCTATTGACCACTATTATTATTACCCTCCATCCCAACCCTTTGACCTTGGTTCCATTCCATCAGTTCTTTGACCACCTTCAATAAGAGAATTCAGATCATGTTTTAGTAGTTGATTTAGTATTCTACATAAAGACAATATTTTATACTAGTTTCATAGTAATTTGGTAGTTACATCCTTCATTTCTTGTTTTGTTCCTTTTGAGTATTCCTGAAGTTACATCCTTCATTTATTATTTTATTCCTTCCAAATATTCATAATTATAACTACCTTTGGGAAAATAAGTGTCTCACTCTATGCTACTAGATATAACCACCTTTGGAAAAATTAGTATAATTGTCCTATGCCATTATTTCCTAATTATTACTACCTATGGGAAAATTAGACACTACACCTTTACCATGCCTTGAAGTCCCACCTTGTCATTTTTATGCCATATTACTCCATGTGCCTGATTTTTGAACTTGTTTCTACCTAATTAGATTCCTCCACTATAAGGTAGAACTATAGTGACTTGAGGTCTTAAAGGGACTATGTGGGAAGTACTTAATTCATGTTAAGATTAGTTAAGTCACCCCTTTGACACACCCTCATTATTTTTTGAGCCATTTTAAGTTTGAATTCTCTCACCCTTTTTTGAGTTGGACCATTTAGTATCTCACCATTATCAAATCAAGTTGAGATGCTTAGAAAAATCCAAAAACATTTGAAAATAATCTATAAATTCCTAAAAATCACCAAATCAACCACTTCTTTACCTTACAAATTTTGGGACCCCTAACTAATTCATAAGAAACCACTTGTCCTTTAGTTTACCCATTATTATTGGTCCTAATCCTTATGCTCTTTCTATTTTGTGAGTTTTGATATTGTGCATTATGTATGTAACTTTGATAAATTAATGACAACTAGGATTCATCTCACACTAGGATTCATCTCACACTCTCACCATTTTGAGAGACCATTTACATATTCCTCTACCTCATCAATAATGTTTTATTTATCATCAATTTTCATCTATCCCATCTCCTAGGATAACTATATTTGGCTTGAATTCTATGTTGGATCTTGCATCAATGAAACTATGTATGAAGCATCTAATTGCCTAGTGCATCTAGAGTTATCTCGATTGACCCTTCCTTTTTGTATTTTCCCATTTTTTTATATCATTTTCTCCTATATCTGATGGTAATTGTATATTATTTTGTTTGTGTCATTAAGTTGTTTACACTAACATTATGATTATCCATTATTTGTGTTTGTATAATTTTTTTCTTGGTGTTTTATTGTGCTTTTTATTTCTTCATACTTTGTCTTTATATTTGTTTGTTTGTTTTCCTATTTTTTTGATTTCATTATTATGCCTTGACTTAGTATATCTACATTAATTGGGTTATTCCTTGTGCACTATACTTAAGTCCATACATATTCATACGTAAACATTATCATCATGGTTTTTATCATTGGTGTATTATTTTCAAGTGTTTATTGGATTGTGTGTCAATACTTATGCATATTTTGGTTAAGTTCTCATGATGTTTTATATCATGATTCCTACCATCACATTATATATCAAAAATTAGATTGATAAATATTATAGGCAATGAGGCCATAATACTTCTTCTTAGTACCCTAAAAATTCTTGATCTACCCCACTCATTACTTAAATAAAAAGTAATTAAATTATGAAAGAATTTTAATCCTTTCTAGTTAGGACATGCATCTCTATACTATTATGTTACCTAATTCATTTGTATCCTCTTTAATATATTACTCTTTATCCATGAATAAAAACTTAGTATGTCATCCCCTTTGTTTAAACTTGCCATATTATCCCACCCTCAATACCAATGATTATAACTACCTTTGGACACATCGTTGTGTCTTAATCTATTTGGATGTTAATGATTATAGAAACCTTTGGGAAAATAATTATCATTATTCCACCCAAATATGGCACACATTTTCAATATGATAATCATTATAACTGACATTTTCATTATGCTAATCATTATAACTGCCTTTGGGAAAATCCTTATCTCTATTCACCCAACTAGGGCATGTTTTTATTTTGACAATGATTATAACCACCTTTGGACATACCATTATTTTCATCCTACTAATGATTATAACCACATGTGGGAAAATAATTTTTTTCCATTTTAATGATTATAACTACCTTTGAGAAAATCATTCTCTTATTACTCTTATGATTTGGTTAATGATTATAACCACATATGGGAAAATCATTACATTTTTTTATTACTATGATGATGATTATAATTGCCTTTAGGAAAATCATCCTTTTTATCTACCCAATTAGGGAAACTCAATGTCCTACTAATTATAACTTCCCATGGGTAAATCAATTTTTTTCCACCCCCTTTTACCTTTTGGGTCCCATCATTTTCCTTATTTCAAGGGACCAATTGCCAATCTTCTTTGCCAACCAATCCCTTGAGGGGGCATCAATAGCTCGTCCATAGTTGTTGAGGTATTAGGCATACACAACATTTTCATTATTTGAAAATATATTAATGTGCCTATAGCTTACAAAGCCTTCCCAAATAGGGGAAAACTATAGACACCCAATTCTATCCATAATTGGATTTCTTACTAGATTTCAAATTGATTCCTACCAAACATTACAAATTAAGCCTAGGAATCACTAAACATTCCACTTTTGGCCATGAATCATTAATAAATGCTTATAATAATTTTGAGTAATTACTATTTTGGTTATTATCTCATACATAATAATAACCTCTCATGGATTCATCCTTAATCACCTTATGACCTAACAACTGGTAATTTGGCCTCTGGATCCATTAAGTGGGGCACTTAAATAAATATTAAAAGAGATAAAATTATAATCAAATTGAATTAACAAATTAATCAATATTAATTTCTTAGTTTAATTATCCATTTGAAATTAATAAATATCTAAAAATGGAAATTCCAAAATTCAAAATATCAAGCCTTTTCATCATTACCTTTATGAGTTGTCAAGCTCTTTCTTCCAAAATATCTAATTTGAGATCCATGCCTAGTAATTGAAAATCATAATTACATGATAAATTTTAACTCAACTAGAGTTAGGCTCAACTCACCTAGGGTTAGTTTGAACCCATTCTATGTTTAAACCCAACCTTAACTCACCTTGGGTGAGAGTTAACTTCTGAAGCTATAAATACAAGGACATACTTATTTATGTTTAATCCATCTTGGTGTAATGTTATAATTCTCAAACAGATGAAAAGAAACATTGAAAGTAATGTTACCATGCCAAATTTATAAGCCAATCAACCAAGCCGAGGTGCCAAGGAGAGAAGCAAAGATAACTTCATTTTCAAAGACTTATTGATGTATAAACTAAGAAAGCCACTTAAAAAATCCATTTGGAGCTGCAAGGAAGGTACAAGAGTGATTTATTTTATGTTTAAATTGTGCTTTCATTTATATGTTTTTGCCTATGATCTCACTAGCATCTAGGCTAGAGGTGTTATCATTTTAGTGTGTTATTTTGGTTTGTTTTATTATAATTTCACAAGATAAACCTCCCCTCTATGTATTCATTATTCATACATGCTACTATTAGGACCCCCATGAAAGCCATTGAAAATTTTCAAAACAAATTTTAAGGTATCTTTGTGGTACTACTAAATATGGTCTTGAGTATAAATTAGGAGGAAAAGCCTCAGTTTATAGTTATACTTCTAGTGGGAACACAATACTAATTGGCCACATAGATAGTGATTGGGAAGGATATCTTTATGATCACAAGTTAAATACATGATACATATATAATATTGGGGTAGGCCATGTGAATTCGTATTATAAGAAGTATAATATGATTGATTTATCTCTCACATAATCTGATTATTATAGAGTTGTCACTACCATCCATGATTTTATTTGGGTTTTATTATTTATTTATAAATTTGGATTTCCATAGACCAAACACACTCTATTTTGGTGTAATAATTAGAGGGATATTCACATTTCTCAAAACCTAGTGGAACAACAACACAAAAAGCACATTAAAATCCACATGAATTATATTAATAGATTGATACAAGACAAGGTAGTTTGTCATAAGTTTTTTTAAGCAATTTTTTAGGTTTTATACATCATCATGAAACCCTTAATTAAAAACTCAGAAAACTTTTGGGAGTGAAGGAAGGTGTCATCAAAGGGAGATAGTTTAGTGATTTATTCATCCTTCTATTCATCAAAGTACATCTTAAGGGGTTATTTTATTATGTTTAATTAATCATACACTATTTTATTGTTTTAAGATGCACTTGTAATATAATTCATGGAAATTCACTAATTGGTGCACAATTATCCACAAACTATTATTAAAGAAGAGTATTAATCAAGTTATTGATTTGATTGAATTCCAATATAAATATAAATTATTATCTTAAGAATATTTTATATAAAATTTATCTACTCTCCAAACCATATCCCTAGACCCTTTTTAATCTATAAAGATCATATAGAGCTAATTATTGAGGTAATTCATTGTGGAAAAAAATTATTGTTAATATAGAAATTTAGGATAGATCCTTTTAATCTAAATAGGTAGTCATACTACCTATGTTAAATCTATATTTTTTATTTATTTAAATATTTAATTAATTTATTTTATTACATGTATTGTGGGTGTATGTCTTATGGTATCTAACATGATTCTAGACTGTATCTAGAGAATTTAATCTTATCCATTCAAATTATACTTTACAATACTACACACTTGTGACACTTATCCATCTTGTTCTCTATATACATTACCTTATGATAAAGGATGTAAATTAGAACTAAGTAGTTGTAGTAATGAATTAAAAGAAAGATGAGGTCTAAACCATTACTTGAGTTATTCCATCCATACTCTATATACCTATATGGAGGTCTAATTTTAAGTATGTAAAATACGTCAAAATGAAGATTCATTATTATTGTTTTTTCTTGGAGCATGAAAGCTAGGTCAATGTGAAGACTCATTAATAAAACTTATTATTTCATTCAAATTTTAAAATTGAAGGTAAAATCATAACAAAGAAGACTCAAGACCTAGGACCCATAAAACTTAGACTGCAAAATCCTACAAAGATAGGCCCAATGACAGAGATAAAATTGACCCCATAGAAACATGATTTGTGCACCAAGCTTATCATGCCTATGCATGTATATTAAAATATTTTATATCTATGGGATCATCTTGAAGCACAATGCAAGTTAAAGAATTTAGTAGAAGGTCAAACACTCTCAACACATTCATAATATAGTTTTAGATTTACAAAATAATCAAGGTGCATTTATTTCTTAACCTCTTTTTCAACTCCTTACATTTTTTTAGCTTATTTTTGTGACACTTTGGATTTTATTTTATTATCCTATTAAGTATACATATATTTTTTTAACTCAGTCATCTATGCTTATTTATAATTAATTATCATTTATTTATTCCTATTTTGTGTAAAACATCAAATAAAGGTAAACACATAGATATGATGGATCTAGTAAAATCAATGAGATGGAATTTTCCCCAATGAGTGTCAAATTAAAGATAAAAAATCAATGGGAAATGGGTTGTCCTATATTTTTTAATTTTAAAGCATAAAAAAATCAATTACAACTTAATAAGCAATTGTCATTATGAGATAATTGTATTGGTCATGCTAATACAATTATGTGGGTGAAAAATCAAAAGAATAATAATACAATAGTATAAAATCATTAGTATATTAAAGTGAAATATGACCAATCCGATCAAAAATTAGGAGGGAAATTGGATAATAAATTTGTAGGAAAAATGAGTAATATGGCTTATACAACTAAGTATCAATTGGATGAGGTAATATAGTAAAATTAATGATTGAGGCAAGAAAACTCATGTTGTGTGGTTTATAAAATATAAATATTGATGTTAATATAGTAAAAATATATTTATATGGATGATATAGTTAAGTAGATGTCGGATATAGTAGAAATATAACCACATTGTCAATTTAGTATCTTTAGATAGCCAATATAGTTTTTTTCTATTTTGTGTGAATTTTGTAGTTTTACTTATACTTTTGTTGATGTTTGTTTGATTTGAGACTAATTAGGATTTTTTGTTTGGAATTTTTATTTTTTCAAGTGGAGATATGAATGTGATTGTTTCAAACTCTAAATTTATCTTATCTTCTAGATTCATTACCCACACTATAAGATGAGTATATTGCTTTGATTAGCATAGGTTTTGGTAGGATTATGGAATGTGTAGATTTACCATAAATGTAAACATGCTATTTATGTTCTTACAACATTAGAAGAGGAACATCAGACTATTCATATTGGAGGTATATGGAGATTTATTGGACATTACTATCACTTTGGAGGATGTTCATGCAATCTTGGGTCTACCACTAGACAATATGCCCATGGTATGGGATATGTTGTGACCAACATGCCCCATTTTCATATTTTAAAATGAGGACCCTATTTTAGCTTAAAATTTCCATGTTCAAGTCTTTTTGTGGAATGAATCAATCCAAGTCTAAACTAGAAGTCATTTTATTAAGCCTATAATGTTTATTCATAATAATTTTTTAGTCTAATTTTGAGCTAATTGAATGTTTCCATAGTTTCCCTAGTAATTTAATTTATATCTAAGTCTAAATATATAAATGAACATGTCTATTAAAGTTATTTTATATATATGTATGGATTCTAGTATTATGAAATTCATATTAGAAATTTTATTTTATGGACTAACTAAGCTAACTTGTTTTTCCCAAGGTTATTTGTTCTCTTCAAGAATGTTATAACCTCACATGGCCACCTTGACAAAGCTTACTTGGTCTAGCTTGGAAATTTCCCCTATGATATGAAGGAATTTCATATTCATTTTATCAAGGTTTAATCACACAAAACATCACCATGTGTCTCTCTTTAACCTAAAGTAATTGTCAAATTTTAGAGTGATAATGAGTTCAAATCATAATGATAAAGTCTCCAAGTTTAAATTTTAATGTTTAAATACTAGATCTCTATCCTCATTCCATGTGTTGGCACATGGCTTCCCCATGAAGGATATTTGAAATGACTAATTATTTTCTTTAATGAGCACCTAGATTCATAGGATTGAGATACACATCTTCAACTCACTTTTCTATGATTGATGAGGCAAAAAAATCTAGGTACAAATTCTTTGATATCCTAAGTAACTAGGATTTTGTCACATGAATTCATCCTAGTTTATCACTTATTTTAACTAAAAATGGATAAGACAAAGAACCCAAAAGCATGTATATTAATTATATAATTACATGTTTATCCATCTCATTCTTCCAAAGAATAATAGTGAAATTGACAAGTCATGGGTATTTAGATAAGCAATATTATGACATGTGGTAAGATCCCATTCATTTATGACTAATAGATAGAGGCACATAATCTAAAGATAAGTGATCATTTGGAAAAGAAAGGGTCATCCAAAATGTAACATCCTACTCACATAGAGATCATAGACATAGATAAACATTCTAAGGTAGGTGACCCTCTAGATAAATAAGATTGTACCATGTAGCATGACCCTATTTACCTATGGCTTATCAAGAAGGCCAAGGGCTAGTCCCATAGTAAAATATTGAATATCCACTAGAAAAGTGAAGACCATCCACATGGAAACATAATACTAATTTGGAGCCTATGGACTTGGAAAAATATAATGTGAATATTGTAATACCATAACTTAATGAGATTGATCCATGTGTCTGCATCTCATTCTTATAGAATAAATAGTGAATCAACCCAAGTCTTGAGGTCATAAATCACTTGGATAAATGAGATCATGCCACATGGCATAATCTCACTAATTTTTGATAGAAGTATTCTAAAGTATGAAAGTTCCTAAAGCCCCAAAACAAGTTAGAAGCATCCATTTGGTAACATATATCCCTAATTTAGAGTTTGAAGACTTAACAAAGTATTATATGAAACTCATGAGCCCTTGAATCAACAAGATCAATCTCAATGTATGTATTTCACTGAATCATGGTTGAAAGGCTAAATATATATAAAATAAGATCTATATGCATAAAAATTAGACACATGGCAAATCATATGACTCAATGAAGTGACTAATGGGGCTAAAATCAATAAAACAATGCCACATATTTTTATCTAAATAAAGTAGATTAAATGCATGAGATGGGTTACAAGAGAATTGAAAAGACATACCTACCATTTTAAGGATGACTTTAAATATTTTTTAATTTTGATCCATAAGTTAAAGATAATTTCTATAGGCCTTGATTACGTAGCGATGGGACAAGTGTCATAATTATAAAGAACTTGACTAGGATACTTATTTGAACTTTAGTGAATAAGTAAAATATAAAAGGGTGGACCCAAAAACATCATAACTAGATATTTTTATTTTTTAAAAGGGTTGAGTGTTCAAAGATATTGATAAAGTCCCATGTGGTTGGCCCTTAAACCATTCATAGTGCCACAGAGATAGAAAAGGATGTGTGTTCACCATACTACTTGTGCATAACATCCCTAACAAAGAATCTTCTCCTTAAGTCTCTTATTGACTTACAAAGGTTCAATCTAATTGAATGATAATTGGTAGATCAATAAATCATACTATAAATATTAGCACATATTCCACATTAGAACTCTTCCAAAATCTCCTTAGTGGGTAATGGAATTGTGTTTCATCTTATCTATTATTTAACAAGTAATCTTCTGAAATAATGTTGATATACCATTTTAAGACATAATTTCATTCCATGATGGCTAAGAGTGGGATATAATGCCTCTTGTAGGTAATACCCATATCTCCCTTCTAAATATACTACTACCTAGTATGTTATAAGGGTTTACTCAATTTTAAAACAAACATTGTTGGAATAATGCAAAAAAGATTTTGTACATAAATGTGTCTAGTTAATTTGAAGGTCTTACACTTTATTTTGCTTTAATGGATCAATAAGAATGTTATAGGACTATAATTTGTGATGTTATACAAATTTTATAAATTAATTAGGATGTGCTTGTATTATTTTAAATAGGTTATTTGATTCCTTTCACTTTATTTGAAGTCTATAAGGGTTTGTGTGTAATTAAATATAGTTTTGTTTATGGTTTATTCATTAAAGGATGTTTATAATTAAGCATTTGTATTTTCTCCTCAAACTCTCTCCCCCTACGTGATTGAATCTCAAGATATCATGAAACTTGGCATATAATGGTACAATTGTAGCTAAGCATGTTATGTACCTAGAATCATTTTAATTATCATTTATTCAAGAGACTTTATTTTTTCCTTACCCTCCCTCTCTTATAATGTTTATTTGTAAACAAGTGATATTTCACTTCCTTTAAAAATGGTGAGGTGAATTTAAGTAGATATTTGAAATTATATTTGTTGTAATTGATCTAGCTAGGAGTGTAGAAGTTATGAAGTCAGTGATAAATTTGGTATTGGACCTCTAGTAGTAGTGTTGCATCTATTGGAGATCTATTCCAAGTAGGGTAACTAATGTATCCCCATAAATTTAAATCATGCCAAGGATTAACTTTGTAATAATAATTAAATGAGAGGACACAAGTACCCCTATTATTCTTTGATCTTTCTTAGTGTATCTAACCTCATAGGTGTAACTAGGAATAAGATATTGGACTAAAAATGAAGATGAACCTAAGAAAGTGGTCAAGAGGCATGGGTTGGCACATTGGGATACTAGATAATGGAAATATGAAAATAGATTAATCATTATTTAATTATTCAATTTGTATATGTCATATATTACTCACATATATAAGATGATCATAGACTTGATGACCATATAAGTGTTGTGTGATAAGTTAGATGGAAATATACATTTATTTGTTGTTATCATCTATCAGGACACTCTAGAGTAAGGCACAACCTATAACATGGGAGTGAGCATCTAAATGAAAATTGTGTATGACTTTTATGACATTTTGACTAGGCATAAATAGAATATAAACCAATAATACTATTTTATTTTTGGGTATATAATAGGCTACCTAAGTATTGCACTATGATGTTTTTATACCATATTTTATGTGACTTTCCATATTTTAGATGGTGGGAACACATTTTTCATTGAGTGTCCCAAGGTATCCTATGTTATACACCATACATATAAATTGGTCATATTGATGCCATATCAATATACCATGATATATGGCCATCAAATTTATCCACTTTGTGAGATTAAGGATATGATAAAGTTATTAGGAATTAAACATTGAGATAGAGCCACACTAGTGTGTAAGGATACCAAGTTAGTTTAGGCATCCCCATATCATAAAACCAATATCCTTTAAATCAAATAAGGTGCGGCATTACATAGAGCTTAGGAGGGATAGAGGATGAGAAATATCACCATAGGTTATAATTTTTAGACCAAAACCCACTCCTTAGTATCTTAGGAGGATAAAACTAGTGTTTAGTGGTAGTGGAGGTAGAAAAGGGAGAATAAAGGATAGGGATTCCTTCAAAATGAATCTAAAATATACCTATGGTAGAGTTAACTTAGTTAGTTCTACATACATGGACCATACATTTATGTTGATACACACCAAAATTTTTATTACTAGTTTCACAAAGATATATGTGTGGCAACTTTTATTATTTTATAGAGAAAGAATGGAGATGAGGATGATTTTTTCATTTTTGGATGTAGTAATAGTATGTACATAAATACATGGGGATCACATACATATATAAAATTATTCTCTTAATTTATTGATTTTAATTCTATAGATTTATAGATAAAGACATAGGATGGTAGTGATGACTAAATTTGAATTAGATTTATATATCATGATCTGATGTTTAATTTGATTTTATTTAATATATGTTGAATATATTCTATAGTGTGGATCTATAATTGAGGCCAACAATCTCTATATCATATATTCCATGTTTCCTATCCATGACATTACAACTATTATGAATCATGTAGGACCATATATGGGAGATCGTGATAGTTGGTTTAAACTAGTTGGAGTAGTTACATGGGCCCAAAAAAATTAAGGCCAATATATTAGTCCTTAAATATTCAAAATGGTACTAATATAAGAATATGTTACATCTTCATACCAGGTATCCCAAGCATAGGTAGTTCTAGTGGTTAAGTCAACAATACACATGGATTATACACCAGCCACAATAGTTAAAAAGTAAGAATTAATGACTCATATTACTACACTAAAATCACGATGGGCTTGAGTGGATGGATACATTTTAGGATTAGATCAAGTACTAATACCTCTTATATATCTCTTATAGAAGCACATGATATGATATCTATGGATAGCGTATTCCATCCCCCCCCCCCCCAATAATGGAGGACACTAGACTTAGATGTATTTTTATTAAATTTTATATCTATTTATATATGACATGTAGAAAACATTTTATTAATATATATTATTAATTTTCACATTTTTTCCTACATGGGAAATTTTGATTTTATTATGAGATATAAAATTATAGCATGGTTGTATGTGATATCATGATTTGAGGTTTTGTCTTGTGTATTCCATTACTTTTAAGAAAATGTGAAAATTTATTTATATATAAAAAATTATGAAAGACAAAGTGTAAAAATGACATATAAATTAAGTAGATATAAAAATATAACAAACACAAGATTCACACTAAATTTGTATGAAAGACATTAGATTTAGATACATACAAACAAATCTAAAGTGAAAATGAGACGTGAAATTAAAAAAATGATAATAATAATAATAATAATAATAATAATAATAATAATAATAATAATAATAATAATAATAATAATAATAATAATATCCAATGTAAGTAGATAAATAAATTATAAGTTTAAAAAAGGATAAAAAAACATAAAATGTAATTAAAGTAAAGATAATCCAAAAATAATATGTGAAAATAAATGTTTAAACAACATTCAAGATAAAATAGATCAAAAATTAGTTTAAATCAATCAAAGGACATTTTACTAATGAAGAGATCATAAAAATGATTGGAAAAGATCCAATGAAAGTAGAAAATATAAATATAAGGGGAAACAATGACTACAAGAAAACATTAAAGGATTGAAAAACATTATATGTAAGTAGATAAAACAAAATTTAGGTCAAACATAAGATGTGAAAAGACTAGAAGCAAGGAAAGGAGTAACTAACAAATCAATGATTGTTCAATAATGTCTCATTAAAATATGTAACCATATAAAATACATCACTAAAATTATGAATATGGTGTGGATGTGAAGGTGATGTACATTTGAGAGGAGGGCTTAAGTGTAATCCCTAAGGTCTTGTCATGAAACCCATAAATTGAAAATCCAAGAGGCATAATATTGAGAGATATGAGAGTCAAATTTGAAATAAAGAGATATAAAAGGGGACAATAAATTGGGGTGATTATATAGTATAAATTTTAGTTAATCAGATATTAGGAATGATAATGTAAAAGATAATAAGGCAAGACACCACAAAGGTGATGCAGAAATCATTACTGAAGAATAAACACTCTAATCAAGTGGGGAATGCTAAGAGTTTATGACATGGAGGATATAGAAAACAACACCTAAGAAACCTAGAGATTAGGATAATAAGTAAAGTATATATATAATCCTAGTGAAATTTTAAAGTGACCCTACCTTCCCATAATGTGTTCCTTGCTACTTTAGGACCTCAATGGAGACATTGGTCGACTACAATAATTAGGTACTAGTGTGAAACATTGGTAGAACTAATGATATATATGTAAATTATCCTAGAATACTTAATATCCTACCACAATTTAATGGATCTCAATTCTACATTGAGGCCAAATGTAGATTTTGATCTTTAACTAGGATAGGGGATGTGCTAAATGATATGATCACATCTTTTGGTGTGAGTTTAGCTTCTAAAATATATGTTTAATTTTACAATTTTTTTTTATTTTTATTTTATATTTTAGCTTCTATTTTTTATTACTTTTTATATTTTCATCCTTCATATAGATTCATTAAACTAATAATGGGTGGTAGAGATGATTACTTCAGGAGAGGTTACACCTAGCTAGTAAATAAGAAACCTATGGACAAATAATATTAGACACTCCTATACTTAAAATTTAGAAAAAATGTGATGTAATATCCAAACATAAGTATTACTAAATTTATATACAATAAATGAAAATATAGGGGTAGTGAGGGATACACAAAATGTAAAGTTATAAAATGAAGACAAGTTTGTAGGTGATCATAATAAGGGAAGATTTTTATTTAGATAAACTACATAAAAATGGATCTATAAATACGTGAGAATGTAATTAAAATCACATAAAATTATATGAAGGATAAAATAGGTCTATAATGGGAATAAATGTTAAGGAATATAGTAATGTCATTTGATAAGGCATGTAAACCTATGATAGGTATAACATAAGAAAAAATAAATTTCAAATATAGGAGAGGAGAGTATAAAATCAAAAGGGGAGGATAGTAAAAATGAAGCTACTAAAGATTTAAAAATGGAATATCCATATAAACCCAAGAGGTAAAAATGATAAAATAAAGATAACAAGTGTGATTGAGGAATTTGACAAAGAGAGGAGGTTAGATCAAGTATCAGTCCATAAAACCACAAAATCAACACACTAACATACTAACATTTCTAAGAATAGATATTAGGGGGAGATTAATGAATAAACAACAATTGAAAACCCAACTAAAATTCAAATAACAACAATCTTTACCTTCATTGAGAGCTCCAAATGATTTATTCCTTGGCTTGCTCAGTTTATGCATAAGAAGTATTCATTAATGACATATGGTTAACATCATCTCCTCTATGCACCATTGTTGAATGCTTGAATTGAATGATATGGTTTGGCTCAATTTCAACATTATAACACTTGGATTTTAGCTTCATAAATCTATTCTTACATTATAACTCTACTTTGGTTGAGCTCTCAAAATGAAGAGCTCTAGGCTTGCTTTTATAGGCTTTCAAATCCCTTAGAATAGGTTAAATTTGACCATGGTTGATTTTATTAACTTTGGTTGAGTTTGACATATGCTTAGGATATTCTTTTAGATATTTTACAAAAGGAACAACTCACAACCATGGTTGAGTTTATTAACTTTGGTTGAGTTTGGCATATTCCTAGAATACTTTTGTAGATATTTCTAAAAGTGACAACTCATAAAGGTAAGATGCTCTTTAATTTCCTTTTTAGTAACTGATTTAAATAATTTATTAGCTCATCGATGAACTCAATTAGGATTTTAAATTGATTTAACTTGCTAATTGATTTTGATTGGGGTGTGCAAGTTAATTATTATTTTTAGGCATTTGGTCATTTGTTTGATTTTGATTAATTCAATGTGTGTATTTGCCTTATTTAATTGATTTATTAAGATAAATTTAAGACTAATATAAATTCTTAGGCTAGGTATTCAATGATTGGCAAGAATTAGTCTAAAGTTAGATATGAAGCCATTGGTAGCTAGATTTAGGTGTCTACAATTTTCCCCTATTTGGGAAGATGTTGCAAGTTGTAAGCATAGTAACATATTTTTAAATAATAAAATGGGTTTTTATGCTTACAACTATAATGGTAATGATTGAAATATAGCTGACCCCTTGAGGTGGTGGCTGGAAAGTGGGTCGATAAATGGTCTATCAAAAGAAAGAAGCAAAATGAGGGTACCAAACAAATGAAGATGATGGGGTGACAACACAATGATTTACCCAAATTTGGGTAAAATCATTGAGAAATGCAAGTGGAATGGTGTAAAATGGTTTTCCCAAAGGGTTTATAAGAATTATACCTTGATTGTGGCAATATGGTATGGTAACATAATGATTTTCCTCAGTAGGTGATATAATAATTGAGAAGATGGAGCAGCCCTAGTTAAGATAGATAAACAAGAAATAAAAATTGGTGATAACACAATGATTTACCCCAATATGTGATATAATAATTGAGAATGCACATGGAATGGTGTATAGTGTTGATGTAGTATACCCCAATAATGAAAACATGATTGATGGTTGATGATTGATAAGTTAATACAAAGGATAAAAATGAATTAGGATAACTCTTGATAATAAGGAGATGCTCATCTAACCTAACAAAGGTTGAAATTATTTTGGTACTTAATTACTCTATTTGGGATATGATTGGGTATTAGATTAGGATTTTTTATGATGTTGGTATCGAGGAGATGGTGATACTGCATTGATGTTTTAGACCTCTTAAAGATGATTTTTGCTATAGCATTTGATGGTAGGCCTCATGATAGAACACCATGGGGGTTTGGCCAAAATATGCATAAGGACTGACTCTTAGTATTTGATACTCAATATAAAATAATTGCACTGATGATAAAAACCATGATGAAAATGTAGACATTTGAATATGGATAGTTTCAAGAATAATGTGCAAGGAATCACCCAATGAAAATGCATAGACTAAATCATGGACACAATGCTAAAATTAACAAATAGGCACACAAAAAAATAAATAAACAAAGAAACAAAAAATATAAACAAAGAAACAAATAAGTGTTAGTCCCTATGTTAGTATAAATAACATGACAAACATTACCCCTATAAACTAGGTGGCAACTAAATAAACAAACAAGATGAGGGAATAGAAGAAAAGGAAGGGGGTGGCCAAGATATCTCCATATGTGCTAAGTAAGTGGATGCTACTTACATAGTTCCATGGATATGACAATCCAAAAAAGCTTTAGGCCAAATGTAGTTCTCCTAAGAAATGAGAAGAAAATGATGATTGATAGAAGACATGATGGATGTGATAGAAGAATAGGGATGAATTTGAAAAATGTGGATAGTGTAGGATAAAAGGCCAAAAAGGATGGGGAAAGTAAGGAATGAGTGGTTTGTTTATGACTTAGTGAGAGTTCCTATAATCCTTAAGACAAAGAAGTGGTCAATGTTTTTGGTTTTTATAAATGATTTTCAAATGTTTTTAGAAATTTCAAAGCATCTCAACTCAATAGAGAATGACAAGACACTAAAATGGTCCAAGCTCATAAAATAATGTGAGTGTTATAACTTGAAATGATGCTCACAAAATGGAGAGAGAATGAGAACTTGAAATGATGCTCATAAAATGGTGAGAGAGTGGGAACTTGAAATGATGCTGGCAAAATGGTGAGAGCATGGGAAATTGAAATGATGCTTGTAAAATAGAGAGAGAATGGCTAAAGGGGGACTTAACTAACCTCAACATGAATTAAACATGACCCACATAGTCTCAAAATGGCTTTATCTCACAGTAGTTTACCTCATATTGAAGGAATCTGACTAGTGTAGTAGCTAATTCAAACAAAATAGGTACAGTTGGTATGATGGAATAGTATGATATAGGAATGGTTAGGTGATATGTCATGACACAATAAACAAATTTTTCCCCTAGTTTTCCCATAGATGGTTATAACTAGGATACAACTGATAGATCAATGGTACCAATTTTCCCCAGCATGCGATATAATTAGTATCAAAACTAGTGAACATGGATTTGCCCTGTAGACACCGAAATTGTGTCTAACCCTTGGTCGACTCTCTCCCCCTTAGTCCCCTTGGTCCACTTCCTAACATTCCTAACACACACTTATTTAATTTAAAATAATAACTTATTTTGAATTAATAACCGCCCCTTTGACACATCATCCATAACACCTCGCCTAAGACACCTCACCTTGGACCATTTCCCACCCTATGACTCACCTTAAGACTAAGTGACTCACCCAACACCTATTCTTACTCCTTTCCAACTACCTAAATAACTCTAATGTGTATTTAGCCCAACCTTCGATAATTCTCCAATGGATTATGCACTTGGCAGATGGAGAATGGGCTTAATAGCCCTTTTACTCATTCTTAACCCACCGACGTTGGTCAAATGTCAGCCGACACCGACGAGATCACTGATGTTAGTTTACTTAAACTAAGTTCTAACCTCTCACTTGGGCTAATCATGAATCGCTAATCACTAGTTGGCTAATCACAAATCTCGAATCCTCTCCCCGCAAAATAGAGTTCTCTTGCTCTTGCTTCCTAACATTCTTGCTTCTCATTTTCTCGTAGGTATCAACATTTTGACAACATTTTCTAGGCTTGGAAGACCAGCACCAATCATTCCATACAGGTTTAAAGATTACATGACATCTCCATCACCAGCCACAATGAAAACATAGCTCCTGCACCTCTGCCAACTCATGCCACAGCTAAGTATTTGTACTATTTTTATTTTAGTGTCATTTCAAATATATTAGAATTCTATCTACTATCCATTCCAAGCATCCTTGACACAGATCCAACCTGCTCTTCCCAGAGAGGCTGAAAGCCCTTCTCTAAATCCCTATCTCCCTATCACCCTGTCCTCTCTTTGGTCTCCTATTCAGACCATACTTTCTACCTTACAGCCCTGCACAGACCTCCAAACAGGCTCTCTAACCTCCAAATAGGCTCCCAGACCTCCAAATAGACTCTCAGACCATTTTGTGGATTATAAACCAGCCCTAAAACTTGTCCCAAGCCATTACCCCGACTGACCTAGACCATTTCCCCTACCGACGTCGGCATAATAACTAACGTTGGTGACATTTACTATCGACGCCAGAAAAACAACCAATGTCAGTGACTGTGGAAGGCAGATTACTACAAATAGGTATGCATTTTCTTTCATTTCTTTCATTCTATCTTTATAATTTCTATTCTTGACTATATTCTACTTTTTATCAGTGGACTGTCATCCTCCAAGAAGTCTTTGCTCTTCTAGGATCAAGCTTTCACTTGGCAGTCCACTTTCTAGCCATCTAACAACTTCTGTGTTTTAGTCTCTTTCATCTACAGGTGTCATCCTCCACAACCAAAGAGGAGTTGCTTCAGTCATCTAAATTTGGTGCACAAGACTTCATTCGGGTACGTACAAGCCCTTAACCACTTATCTTAGTTTCTCAATTCCTTTTGAATGTGAAAAGCAAAAACTTGTTTGTAAACATTCTAGCACACCTGGTGGGACCCTAGGGTCTTCCTTGGGTTATTTTCTTTCTTTTCATATAGGTGCATTAGGTTTCTCCTTTTCACCTCTTTCTTTTATCTCTTCCAAAAGACACTATTAGCAAAAATTAAAAAGAATCATTCTTGTTCTTTCTTTTCTTGCATCTTAGACTAGTCAAAAGTCATACTCTTCAACCCTTTCTCACTTGTTTTCATATGAACTCACATTTCTATTTTGAGCTTAAAATTACATTGCATTTCATTTCTTCTTGACTGCATACTTAGTCCACATCTAGTAATTAAAAACTGCATCATGAATTAATCGTAGTCCACTTATGTTACACAACCAAATCACTTGCACAAATCAAACATCAAAACTTACCTGAGACAAGGCCCGACTGAGATTTCATCACCCAGCAGATACCTTACCCATCCCGGCAATCCCACTTGGACTTCACTACCAAGGGGAAAGCCCACTCTATTCTCTAGCAGAGGATAATCTCTAGGGGAAGTATATACTGGCTAAGCAGTCCAGCTCAGCTCTGGGTTTGTGAAGTGAGGGGATCAAGCTCCTAGCACCAGGCCACGTACAGAACCTAACACAGACTCTTGAGCACCAAAATTAACCTGAAACCATCTTTAGACTACCTCTTCTAGGACTCATTCTACAAGCCAATCTCCCCAACACACTCCAAGGCATAAGCCAACAAGATTTTAAAAGTTTATTTTTATGATTTAATGCTTAGGATCTACCTGTCTTCATCTATTTTTCTATTCCCATCTATTTTTTTGAGATAGTGAGGATGTTTTCTTCCTTTTTTTCCAAAAAATTTCAAATTCTTTGAGTTTCTGGAAAATACAGTAATCGGCATCAGTTTTACCACCGATGTCGATAACTTTTATTCACCGACATCGGTCATCTGACTGACATCGATAGTCTATTTCACTAACATCAATTTTTCAACTAACATCAGTCACTGTCCAAAATGTTTTTCCCAAAACATCAACCTTAAAATCTGACTTTCTTGCTGTCCAACACCCATTCTGGTTTTTTGAGACTAAAAAAACACAGTTTCTAAAACCTGACCCTTTCTTGCCTTGAATGGTTTTGACACACAATCAAACCAAGGCTCTTCTTGACCATGTGAGGCAACAACCACTTCCGCCTTCACCATCCATAACCAGTCCTCTAATGGAGTATCATTCAAAAACTAAATGAACTCCTACCCAACCAACCCCGACTCAGCCTCCCACTATCCTTGAGGGGGACCAAGACTTCGAAAGGTTCCTTGACCTCAATGTCAAGGCCCTTCAACATTATCTCGTGAGAAGCCAAATGCGAGACTCTTCAGGCAACCCAATTTATGGGATGCCAACCTCCTTAGTCATGATAGCGGTGATATCAACAGCGTCCACAATTCAACCTATAGACAATCAAGCCAACACCTCGACTAATAACCTGACTGTGTCCTATCTTCAAAATTTAGCCTCTCCTTTTAGACCTACCTCCATTGGGGTTTCAGCACCCCCTCAACCTCAAACTACTCAACCAAATTCTACACCCTTCTAAAACCTAGTGGTCTCTATCCCCCCTACTCTTGCACCTATCAACAAAAGAGTAACTGCCTATCCTTCAACAAGTGTGGCCACCCCTCAACTACCTCTGATGGCCCCTATCCAATTTGTGCCCACCAACCCCATAGCATAAGTGCCCTTGGCTTCAACATCCACCCTGATAACTAGCTATCCATATGTTACACCTACACAAGCACAACCAACCACGTCATACGCTCCTCTCAATACCTTTCAAATACCTTACAACCTAAGGGGCGCTCCACCCATCAATCTGTCAGCTGATATAATCAAAATTTTGATGGACAAAATGTCTAGTCTCAAGACCTTTGTTTCTGGTTCACAAAATGCTCTCTCGTATGAGAAAATTTACAATGAACCCATCCATCCCTCCATCCCAATCTGGTCGTATCCCAGTCAGTGGGAACTTCCTAATTTTCTCATTTCCAGAGTAAGGAAGACCCACAACAACACCTGCGAGCATTCAGACATGCTTGTTACCTCATATCACATGATGATGCATTGTTATTATGCATGTTTCCCATGTCACTTGTTGGTGTTGCTCTCAACTGGTACAGCTCTCTCACCAGTCACTCTCTTTTCACATTCACCCAGCTAGCCCAACTCTTCCTTGACCACTTCTCGATCAATATCACTAAAAAGGTCTCAATCACAGATTTGTATTCTATCCGGCAGTTTGATGATGAATCCATAGCCAATTTTGTTGCTCACTGGAGAGGCCTGATCAATCAACTCTCCTTTTCCCTACCTCAACCTGAGCTCATTGAGCTCTTTTCAAGAGCATGTGCCAAGCACATCTCTTCTACCTTGCGGGTCCAGACATTCCCCAACTTTGACGAGGCTTTCACGATGGCCAAGAAGCTTGAACTACGTGTTATCGAGGAAAACAAAGTCAAGTTGTGGAGTAAAAACCCCAACTCTAAGTCCAATGACTCTTCCTCCAAACCTTCTTCTAATTCCAAATCTAAGGCATCAGCAAATGTTGTAGTCATTAGATCATCTTCTTCAACAAATAACCAATCTCAACCTTCCACATCAAACTACATCACCAAATAATTCCAACAAAGATATGTGCAGCGTTAGTATACTCCACTAGGAGAATCATACACATATGTTTTGGATAAACTTGTCAAACAGGGAGTCCTCAATCTCCCCCAAATCCAACTGCCTCCTTAATTTGATCCCTCGCATGCTATCCCTGCATGGTATAGGGAGAATGACTTCTGTAATTACCATCGTGTCAAAGGCCATGACATGGGCAACTGTAAGAATCTCAAGAACATCATTCAGGACATGCTTGATAAATGTGACCTTATCTTAGACAACCCAAATGTGCCACCTAATCAAAGCATAGATATCTTTAAATAACCCTTTCCCAATCACCCTCCTAGCCAAAACAATTTGTAGACCATGACTAATGACTCCCAAGAACATAATATATGTACAGTCAACATGGTCTCACCTCTTATATCTGACCAACCTTTCCCATAGTCTCAAGAGGTTAGCCTGCCCATCAGTCCATCACATGCAGATGAATCCTCTTCTCCTGTTAGTTCTCCATCAACTTCCCTTATATTAGAGGATGCCTTGGCCATACCAGCACCACCAACCTCACCTTCATCATTCCTCCTACCAATGGAGGACCCTACCCTTCCTACTCCTCAACCACATGTAGAAGGCACAATCATCCCTGCCCTCTACCCTCTTGAGGAGCCACATTCTCCAGTTCATTCTCCACCAAGAGAAGAACCTGTCTCTCCATCTTCTTCGACCAACGACAATCCAGTTATAACTCCCCCACACCTTGGGTCTGAGACTGCTATACCTAACACATTTTCAACCCCGCAACCATCCACATCTTCTGAAGGACCAAAGCCTCATCCTACATCTTCCCAACCATTCTCTCGATTAGTAGAGAAACTAGGACTTATCCAATCAAGGAAAGTGGAACATCAAGCATTATGGGAGTGACTCAAAGCTCCTCATCCTACCCAGCCTGTCTTATCTCTTGCCGTCAACCCTCTTATGACAAAATCTCCAAAAGTTTCCAACAATGACCAGACTTCCATTTCCAAACCTTTAAAACCTCAACCATTCACATCAGAACATAAAACCTCATCCACCATATCAAAACCCATCAAGTCACTCGGTGTTCATCCCATCACTAACCTCACTCACCTGCAAGTGAAGGTAGACTTGAACCTTGCCTCACCCAATAACAGTCCTCAAACCAAACCAAAGAAGACTGCTAAGCCATGGCAGTGAACCCCTCCTCCACCATCACCATTGCCCTCCATTTTGGGCACTCATCCTTCTACCCTAATAGGAGTGCTCCCTACTCTGACCCCTAACCAAAACAAGTTACCTCCACTACTTCCTTTGCCTACCACAAGCCTACCCTCTCTGAAAAAGATGGCACCTCTCACAAATAAAGTGTCATCTCTGCATGTGGCCACACCACCAACCCAAAAGGTGGTACGGAAGCCTCCTTCAACACCCCCCAGCAAAAGTCACCAGCATCTCACACATCAATAAGCACAGACCCTTTAGTGGGCTCATACGCTTTGATATTACACTAACTTTTGCAGACCTCTAGCATAACCCTTCCACCTATCAAGCCATTCCAACCCCTTGAGTCAAAACCTTCCTGGTTCGATGATACTAAGATTTACCTATATCATCATACTCCAGGACATGATACCAAGGATTGTTGTGCCCTCAAAGTTGTCATTCGTTGTTACATGGAAAAAGACACCCTTCTCTTTGAGGACACTAATGATAGACCTCTGACACCTTCCCATATCCCTCAAACCTCTTCATCGACATCGACATCTCATCAACAAACTATGGCCCCTCCATCTCCTTCACCTCCTCTCTTCAAAATTAACACCATCCACATAACCACTAGGTCACAAAAGGATAAGGAAAAATAAAAAGCTTCTATTCCTTAGACCTACCCTTTTGTCCAGCCACCTCAACCACTAAAGCCCAAGATTTCCATCCTGGGTGCATCCCAACCCTCTTCTTCAGGGGCAATCCATGAATCTATGTTAAAACAACTTCACCAAATGCCCGTGAAGATGACCTTGTATGACCTCATCCAAAGCTCACCCTAGCATCATCAAGCTCTAATCAGATCCTTATAGGCAGCAGAGGTCCAACCCAAAGACCCCCAACCACTAGCTACCCTGGTCCATTCTCTATCCCCCATCACCTATATCACTTTCAGCGATTCTAAAATTCCTACCTCTACCTCAGAAGATTAGGACTCTGCCCTCTTCATCACAGCCTATGTTGATCAAACCCACATTAAGTGAGTTATGATTGATAGGGGCACCAGCATTAACATCATCTCTACCCACACCTTTGATCAATTGGCCCTCCCCAAGAATTGTGTATCAAAAATCAATGCAATCCTTCGATCCTTTAATGACACCACCGCTAACACTATTGGTACCGTCATCCTCCATATTTGTGTTGGCCCATGCACAATATCAGAGCTCTTCTACATCATCGAGGGAGAATTATAATATAACATGCTATTAGGACGACCCTTGATCTACGCCATGGCTTGCGTCCCTTCTACACTTCACTGTTGTGTCAAATTTGAACACAACGGGCAAGTCCATGTCATCCCTACCAACCCATCCCCTTTTAAGACTTGTAACATGACCTATCGACCTAATGATGTTCTCATTCCTCTCAAGACATCAACCCAAACATTGCCTCCATCCATAAAAGCTTCAACTAGAATGCAAATAGTGGTTTCCCTCACATCACCTTCTCAAGCGACAACCAAAGACCCCATGGAAGATATCTTCCAACGACTTTCACTTGGGGAATATTGCTTACTTACCCTAGACATGTTCCAAACTCCGCAAGAGTATGGACAACTTCATCAAAGTCCAAGCTATGATCATTGGATCAGAATGGTCATTCCTTATGGTCCTCCTAGCCTTCGAACCAATCTCGTCTATGGGGGGCTAGATCGAGCTCCTACTGACGGGAATCCTTTCTCCTCACCTCAACCATTCACATCCAACTTCTCCTTTCTTGGCAACCCCACCTTTGCTCATACTTACCTTTATAGGTGTGCATGGAAGGGTTTTGGTTTTGGGCCCTACGAACAAGGCAACCATCAGCCCATCGAACCACCTAATGATGACAATGCCAAGAAACGATATGGTCTAGGTTTCCAAGAACCCACCAAGGCTTCTGCAAACCTTTGTCCTGAACCCACCATAGACCAATCTTTTCCAAGCTCGCCTATTCTTCCCCCTTCAACTACGGAGTCGGTGGTTTCCATCCCTCCTAGTTTTTTTTGCATAAACACCATCTGCTTGGAACCCCTAACCTATCAACTCAACGGGGTCTCCAGGTCTCTCCCTCTCATTTATCCCAACATGATAGACGATGAATCGACAACCATCAACACTATCCACTGCGTAGACGATGATGCCATTCTCACCTACATGGGTGCCGATGACTCTTTCATTTAGCGTTCCCTCCCTTCTGAAACCCAGGTTATGTTAAATGAATTGACCATTGACATTAACCTTCCATCTTTTGATGTTCCTCACATCTTAAAAATTGGTCAATCTTTAGATGCCCAGGAGTAGATCGACTATACCACACTTCTTTAAGACAATAGCAAGGCCTTTTCCTAGACCTACAATAACATGCCTGGCATCGACCCTAACATTGCCACTCATAACATCGTCACCAAACTAGAGGCTAAGCCTATCAGGAAAAAGCTTTGCAAAATGCATCCCCACGTTGCACTCCTTGTCAAAGAGGAGCTTCAATATCTTCTCTCTGTCTCTTTCATCCAACCCATTGATTATCCACAGTGGGTATCTAACATTGTCCCTATTACCAAAATAATTGGGGGGATCTAAATCTGCATGGACTATCGCAAACTCAACTTGGCCTGCCCAAAAGATGATTTCCTCTTCCTAGCATTGACCAACTTGTTGATCTTACGGCCGGTCATGAGATGTTATCACTCATGGATGGGTTTTTAGGATATAATCAAATCCTGATTGCACTGGAAGATCAACACAAAACTACCTTCATCACCCCATGGGGTACTTTTTGTTATTGAGTCATGCCTTTTGGCCTCAAGAACGCAGGTGCCACATATCAACGTGCCATGACTTACATTTTTCATGATCTCCTCCACAAAATCATGGAGGACTATGTGGATGACCTGCTTGGCAAGTCTAAGCTTCATCATGACCATTTGACTATCCTCAAGATCATCTTCTCTTGCCTTCTTCAGTACAATGTCTACCTTAACCCCAAGAAATGTGTCTTTGGGGTCCTCTCAGGAAAGCTCCTGGGGTTCATCATTTCTCTCTGTGGCATCGAGATAGATCCTACCAAAATTTGCACTATCCTCAAGATGCCACCTCCGACCAATCTCAAGTAGCTTCACAATCTACAAGGGAAGCTCCAGTCCATCCACCACTTCATCTCGCAGGTTTCTGACCACTACCAACCATTTCATCATCTCTTTAAGAAAGACGTCTCCTTTAAATGGAATAAGGACTGTCAAGAGGCATTTGAAGCTCTTAAATGCTATCTAGTCTCTCCACCAGTCCTCATTCCACCTAAAGATGACCAACCCTTCTACCTCTACATCTCAGCAACCAACCATTCGTTAGGTGCCATGATCGCGCACCGAGACGAGCAACACCATGAGCAAGTGGTCTACTACATAAGCTGAACACTTGTCGACTATGAAACTCAATATACTCATATCGAGAAAATCTGTTTGGATTTAGTCTTTGCCACTACCAAGCTCTGTCACTATCTTCTCAATCACAAAACCTTTGTCATCACTCACACTGACCCTCTTAAATACATGCATTCCAAGCCATACCAAAACTAGCGTATGGCTCGTTGGCTCATGCTTCATGCCGAGTTCAACTTGGAATTCATCTAGTAGAAATCTGTAAAGGGGCAAACAATTTTTGACCAACTGGAAAATTCCCCTCTTCCCAACAATCAACCTTCTCAGTGCGAGTTTCTCGATGAATCTATCGCCACTCTCTTGACTGATGACACATTTTGCCAAATGACAATGTTCTTCGATGGCTCCAAATGTCAACTCAGTGGGGGTGTGGGGGTCATCCTCATCCCACATGAGTGTGAGCCCATGCCTTTGTCTTTCAAACTCAACTTTGAATGTACCAATAACATGGCTGAATATGAAGCCTTAATTTTGGGACTTCAAACCACCCTTTCTTTAAGCATCAAGACCATCAACATCTTCGATGACTCACAACTTGTCGTCAATCAAATCAACAATTCATATCTTTGTAAAAACAAAATTTTGCAAAGGTACAAGCACCGTGTTGACACCCTTCTTGCATCTTTCAACCATTACCTCTTGCAGACTGTTCCTCAATCTATGAATAAGTTTGCTGACACCATGGCTTCCCTTGCCTTGCATATTCCCTCTTCATCATCTTCATCAAGAATTTACGTCATGATACATAGTGTGCTATTGCCTTCATACATTTCCACTGACATCAACCTCATCAACACCATAGACTCTAGTCCATAGGATGTGTGGTATAAATAACTTGTGGACTACTTGGTTCATTATATCATTCCTCCCAACCTCTCTAGCAATGCACAGTGGGCTTTCATCAAATGCACAGCTCGCTATACCATGTTAGGGGGCCTTCTCTATAAGAGAGGCTTCAACGGCCTTCTTCTTCACTGTCTAACCTCCACTGAAGCATCTCATGCCATTAAACAGGTCCATGATAGGATTTGTGGTGGACACTTCAATGGTAACTCGGTTGCCAAGTGCATCCTTCACCTGGGCTATTATTGGCCCACTCTTCATCAAGACTGTAGCGACTATGTTCGGTGTTGCATCAAGTGTCAACAGCAGCTAACTTGCTTCATCTCCCTAGCCACACCCTATAAGTTGCTCAAGATTTCTAGCCTTTTTCACAGTGGGGCTTAGATCTCATCAGTGAGATTAACCCTCATTCATCTCTTCGTCATCAGTCCATTATCACTGCCATCGAGTATTTCACTAAATGGGTGGAAGCTATTCCTATCATCTCCACAAAATTTGAAAAAATTGTCGACTTCATCAACACTCACATCATCTATCATTTCAATGTACCTCACAAAATCATCACCGATAATGGCAAGTCATTAAAAAAGAAAACTGTCCAGAAACTTTGTGACTCCTTTGGCATCAAACTCAGCTTTTCTTCGCCTTACTACCCACAAGCAAATGGGCAAACTGAGGCTTCTAACAAAATCTTAACTAAAATTCTTATGAAGGTGGTCAACGACACTAGAAGGGATTGGCACATTCACATTCCCTTCGCTTTGTGGGCCTACCACACTAGCATTCAAACCTCTATGGGTGCTACCCCTTTCTCTCTTGTGTATGGAATAAAGGTTGTCCTGCCTCTCGAAGTATAGATTCTATCTCTTCGCATCTCTCTGTATGACATTCTTTCTAATGATGACTTTCATCAAGATCGATTAGCTCAACTTGAGTTACTCGATGAACATCATCTTGCTGCCCTCAACCATCTCCATGTCTATCAAAATTGCATCAAACGAGCCTATAACAAAAATCTGAGAGAATGAGATTTCAACATCAGAGACCTCATCCTCAAAGAAAACCAACATGTGACCAATATGGAATAGAGTAAATGAGGCAAGTTTTCCCCTAATTGGCTTAGACCTTACATCATCATGCACAAGTATGGATCAGGGACTTATCGTCTGTCTTCTCTTGGAGGCTGACCAGAACCTGAGCCCCTTAATGCCTTACATCTGCGACCATTCTACTGTTAGTTGAGTACTTGCTCACTTGACATTTAACTTGAGCTCATCCCTTGAGCAACCCTTGTCTTCTTAATCCTTATTTCTTTCAACTATGTTTCCCTAAAAGCAAGCCCTATGTAACCCTTTTATAAAGTATGAATGTTTTGTCCTAATCAAAGGGAGCCCTTGAACTTCTATAGTTTTTTCCATGACTCAAAATTTGGTCAAAAAAAATAAATTGATGTCAACATATCAAAGGTCATAAACTCTAAAGGCATACGGATCCCTCGAAGGATAGCTATACTATCATTGCTATAGCTAATAGACTGCTCCCTCGAAGGACAGCTATTCAAAGACCTCATATATATAAAGCAAAAATATATACCACTCCCTCAAAGGATGGCTATGACTAAACTCTTGCTACAAACAACACTTTCTCAGAAGCTTCTCACATCAATCAGCTTCACAAATGACCACAAAACAAAATGACATCTCTATGTAGACTTCCTGCACTGATCAGTCTGCTCAAAAAAAAAACATTGGGTCATGGACTTGGCTTGTAGTCATCTCAGGGTCTCCTATAAAAAGGGGCAAAGTTATCCCTAATAAAAAGGGTTCCCCTCTCCTCACATATCACATCACCTACTCAAGGGATTTTGAGCTCATTTTAATGTCAAAGTGATTCGATTACTTCTCTAACACAATCAATGGTCAACGACGTAATGCATGAACGGGGCTTTTGTTTCTACAAACCCCATACCTATACTATCATTTTGGTCCTTATCAATGAAAGGGAAAAAATACCTTTCACTTCCTCCTTACTTTTGGTCACATTCAACCAAATCATTTGCCAAACCAACCAAACCTTTTTCAGACCACTCACATGACATAGTCCATTTCACAGAGTTTCTATGGACACCAATACACATGGAAACTATTGACCACACAATTTATGTCAAGCATAAACCATTACTTGCTAAAGCATAAATAAGACCCGTTTCATTTTTAGCATACATCCATTACTTAATATGGACAATTGCTAGGGATGAAAAACCTTGACTAATGTTACGAAATACACCATTGCACAAAATGGAATAGGCTGTAACATCATCTTTCCCCTCATCATTTCAAGCATGTACCCTCAGACATATGGGAAGTGCTACATCATTATCATGACCAAACCAAACACATTAACCACTTCGACCCTTTTCCTCCCTCTTTGGAGAACTACATTGCCTGAGGCCCTAACAATAGGGGCTATGTAGGCAGCACTCAGTTGACATGGGGTCTTCTAGGGTTAGCTCGGCCATTCCTTCATCACATTTCTTCCATCACATTCTTTTGTCAACTACCAATCACATCGCCACTAATCCCATATTTTCATGATCATTAACATAATCATTTACATCATTTACATCATCATCACATAATCACAAAACATAATCATCATTAACATCATTACATAATAAATTCAAAAGTCATGACATAATCATCTTATCATAATCATCATCATACATCATCATAATCTTCATCATTAAACATAACATAATCATCATCCTCATTAAAACATAATCTCAAAGTCATAACATAAACATCATTAATATCATCATATAATCATCACATAATCATTCACATCATTCATCATCACAAATATCATATCAAAGCATACATCATTAAAACATATGAGAAATGCTACCAACATTAAACATCTAAAAACATGTCACTCATCATATATATATATATATATATATATATATATATATATATATATATATATATATATATATATATATATATATATATATATATATATATATATATATATATCATAAATGTTTTACACTGACACAATATGTGCCTCTCTCTCTCTCTTTCAAAAAATAATATACATCTCGCATCAACAGCTTGCAGGACAGTCTATACATAGTATCAAAATCTGCCCTCAAAGATGTGGCTGTGGTGGTGGTGGCCGAGAAGATGTTGTATCCTCTCCCCCATCTGATCTGCACCATCTATGTGAATCTGTAGCAGTCACTCTTGACATAGACCACTGTCGGCTCAACTTTGCCCTCATATCTGAATATCGATGTATCTAAGGAAACCCCCTAATGGCTCCCTCATAATATGCGATCTTGTCTAATGCATTATTGTATCTAACTATAGATACAGTCTATGGTAGACCCATCTAACCTGCTGCCATACCCTATAGCTGTGAAAACCATGGCTACACTGACACTGACTACGTGGGCTGCTAAACTGGCTGCTGAGGTGGATGTTGCATCGGGCCCTATCCTCCCACAACCTATCCTATCAATGCTTGTGCCTGGGCTGTGGCCAACTACCCCTACAAAATGGCCACTTGTCCTCATGCTACATCCCTCTCTTAGATGGCAGCATCTCTCTCCTATCAGGCCACATCCCACTCTTTGATCACTATCTGTAGATCAAGTTATGGTCCCACCTGCATGCTTGTATACTGACCTGCCCACCATGCTGAGTAGGCCTCTGTGCATCTTGGATCTGCTATCCCAGGACTTGCTAGTAACTCCTCAAAGTCTAGCCCCTTTGTCTCCTCTAGCAATGGGAGTGGTGCCTTAATATCATATCATCTATATTGTGGGAAGGTGGGCACCACACCCTGAAGTAGCCCATACTGGCACTGCACTCTCTCTACTGGTACCCTCTCAAGCTCACTAGCTTGTCTGCCTCTAACCCACCTGATGCTCTGTACCCCGACCAACTGCTCTCCCTAATCTCTGAAAGCTAGATACCCCAGGTACAGTCTCCAGATAATTTCTATAGGGATCAGGGCCTCCAACACCCCTCTGTAATAGTCAATGTCTCTGACTACCCTATCCATCCGCACCTACATCATCATCTTGCGCCATTGCCTAAATCTAACTCTAAAATTGGCCTGAATTAGCACTGGGAGGTCGAGAGGTCATGTGACCATGATGTGCTTGTAAGCCCAGTAATGTAGGAGGTGGCCAACACACAAGCTATACCATCGCCGCTGACTGATGCCCCACAACTCTCTATACACCTAGGCCAAAAAGATAGGCACCCAGGCAAACACTATCTACTGCTCTATCATATCTATCAAAACTCTAGTCATAGCAACCAAAAACCTGCCTCCCTTTACATCTGGCAATGCATAGACCGTGATATCGATCATCATCATGATCGCTAGCCGATGTGCATCCTCATCTACAACATAAAGGGGATCATACACAAAGCTCTCTGTGTGGTAGCTATTCTCAGTGATGTGCTCCCTAAATAGTGTCACCATATGAATATCATGCACCTCTCTTAAGCATGCATACAAGTTTGCTTCATGTATCGGTAGTCATAAAATCTGGTACACATCTTCAACCGTCAAAGTCATCTCTCCTGTCGACAAGTGGAAGGTGTTGGTGGAGTGATCCCATCACTCAATTAGAGCCACCATCAGGCTCACATCCCTCACCACTCGATAGTACCATCACAACTCACTAAGTCCCATTGCACTCATCTGTGCCCACTCCTCCCCTGTGATGTCTTGATGCATCTGCGTCAGCAAAGGTGATAGTCGATCCCATAGCATCAATTTCTACCTCACCTACATCAAACAATCAAACTCATGTTAACAACATGACTACCAATCCCTACGACTCTTCTTCCCCTTTTGGGATACCTAGCTCGGCCCTTTGCCCTTTTGTCTATCTACTTGACCATCTACCTGAGTATCTCTAGCTATCCTAACACTCAGGAAGCCCTTGGCGTAGCTTCACCCTTTTGACTTGGCAATTTTCAAACCTCTCTCCAACCAGGCAGCTATCAACATCAGTTTATGTGCTAATGATAACACTTACCTTATCGATGTCAGTCACTTAGTGACTGACATTGATAGGAAAGTGACCAACGCCGGTCACTGACCAGTGAATGCCGATGAACCCACTGATGTCGGTGACTGGTTCGGCCCTAGAGCTAAATGGGGTGAGCCCTTAAAATTAGGGCTTCCCCATTTAACCATCCTTTTCCCCCTAAGACCCTCCTAAATCACCCTAGCATGACCTACCTTCCCTTCCCACCCTCCTAACTACCCCTCCCCCTCAATTTTAAGCTAAAAACATGCAAATTTCAAAAGCAAAAATTAAATTTAAACAAATCAAACAAGTTCAAAAATGCCTCCTACCTCATCCCATCATCGTCGCCATGGTGGCACAATGGGTGCCACTAGTGCTAGACCTCCCACGGGTCCTCCTCCACCCTCTACCATCTCCTCTATCTCACTTTCTCTACACACTCCTCCAAGCCCACACTCCACTATTCAACCTCCACTCCCAGTCCAAATCACTCCCTCTCTTCCCCAATCTCACTCTGACACCTCACACCACTACACCGATCAACTTGGAGTCATTTTCACTCAATCACTCCAGAGCTCCTTTTATCACTTTTGATCACAATCACAAATGACTTTTGGTGGGCTTCTAATCTGGTTTTGTCAGATTTGGTAGGCCGCTGATGTTGGCATAATCGTGCCCTAGTCCGCCAATGTCGGCCAATTTCCACCGATGTCGGTCTTTTTGTCTACTGACATCGGGTGTCAAATTGACGTCGGTAACTTTAAAACCTCTAAATTCTTCACAAAGACCCAAATCATGCCCATTTTTCATAGTAGAAGTCATCTTAGCCTCCTAGGGCACACTTGAGATCACTTTTACATCAGCTCACCTCGACCAATGACCTTGGAGATCGTGACTATCTCCTCAGACCATGGACATCGCGCCTATCTCCTCTGACTCCGACCACTTCTAAGACAACTTTGCCTTGGTTGTTTTTGCATGTATGCTACCTCACAAATGGTTAACAAAATTGTTCGTAACCCATATTTTGACCCTCACAAGTATAGGATCGTGAGAAAGTTGATCCCCACTACTTGTGACATTTTCATGTTTTCCAAGAGCACTTCCTGAGCCCAAGATACTTGGAGCACGAAGACCATTGGAGCTACAACTTGGATCGAATAACCCAATCAGCTATGACTAAATGTTGGGGCCCAGTTATTTCAATTTTAGAACTCCTTAACCTTGACCTGTGACAATTTGACCTGACCATCTCATGATGTGGTATGCACACAATCTCAACTTTTGCAGTGTTCACACTCAGACTTCACAATATCCATCCACTATCTATCAAATCGGCACCCGATTTCAAGTTTCCTTCCCTCAACTCCCACTTTGAGGGGGAATACCTCATCCCATAATCGGGGCAATCAATATTCATTTTTGTCTTGCAGTTCATTCAAAACAACCAACAAGACAAAAAAAAAGACTTTATCCCATACTTGGGGTAATCAAATCCTATTTTTGTCTTGCAGTTCATCAAGAACAACCAACAAGACAAAAAAAGGCAAATGTAGACACCGAAATCATGTCTAACCCTTGGTTGACTCTCTCCCCCTTAGTCCCCTTGGTCCACTTCCTAACATTCCTAACACACACTTATTTAATTTAAAATAATAACTTATTTTGAATTAATAACCCCCCTTTGACACATCATCCATAACACCTCACCTAGGACACCTCGCCTTGGACCATTTCTCATCCTATGACTCACCTTAAGACTAAGTGACTCACCCAAGACCTATTCTTACTCCTTTCTAATAGCCTAACTAACTCTCGTGCATATTTATCCCAACCTTCAACAATTCTCCAATGGATTATGCTCTTGGCAGATGGAGAACGGGCTTGATAGCCCTTTTACTCATTCTCAACCCACCGATGTCAGTTAAATGTTAGCCAATGACAGCGGGATCACCAATGTCAGTTTACTTAAATTGAGTTCTAACCTCTCGCTCGGGCTAATCACGAATCACTAATCACTAGTCAGCTAATCACGAATCTCAAATCCTCTCCCCGCAAAATAGAGTTCTCTTGCTCTTGCTTCTTAGCATTCTTGCTTCTCATTTTCTCATAGGTATCAACATTTTGACAACATTTTCTAGGCTTGGAGGACTAGCACCAGTCATTCCATATAGGTTTAAAGATTGCATGACATCTCCATCACCAGCCATAATGGAAACACAGCTCTTGCACCTCTACCAACTCGTGCCACAGCTAAGTATTTGTACTATTTTTATTTTAGTGTCATTTCAAATATATTAGCATTCTATCTACTATCCATTCCAAGCATCCTTGACACAGATCCAACCTACTCTTCCCAGAGAGGCTGAAAGGCCTTCTCTAAATCCATGTCTCCCGGTCACCCTATCCTCTCTTTGGTCTCCTATTCAGACCATACTTTCTACCTTACAACCCTGCACAGACCTCCAGATAGGCTCTCTAACCTCCAAACAGGCTCCCTGACCTCCAAACAGACTCTCAGACCATTCTATGGATTATAAACCAGCCTTGAAACTTGTCCCAGGCCATTACCCTGACCAACCTAGACCATTTCCCCTAATGAAATCGGCATAATAACCGACGTCGGTGACATTTACTATCGACACCAACAAAACCACCAACGTTGGCGACTGTGGAAGGTAGATTGCTTCAAATAGGTATGCATTTGCTTTCATTTCTTTCATTTTGTCTTTATCATTTTTGTTCCTGACTATATTCTACTTTTTATCAGTGGACTGTCATCCTCCAAGAAGTCTTTGCACTTCTAGGATCAAGCTTTCACTTGGTAGTCCACTTTCTAGCCATCTAATAACTTCTGTGTTTTAGTCTCTTTCATCTACAGGTGTCATCCTCCATAACCAAAGAGGAGTTCCTTCAGTCATCTGAATTTGGTGTGCAAGACTTCATTTGGGTACGTACAAGCCCTTAACCACTTATCTTAGTTTCTCATTTCCTTTTGAATGTGAAAAGTGAAAACTTGTTTGGAAACATGACCTAGTAGGTGATATAATCAGGCTCACATAAATAAACTTGATAAGAAGGGAATAATAAATGAAGGATGTAACTACCAATACTTATATCATACTACTCCAAAATACTACCTTTATTTGAAGTTCTTTAAAAACTTCTGAAACTGGTTTGATTCTATATGCTAAAAACATAAAACCAATGAATGAACCAAGGTCAAAAAGGATAGGTTGATAGGATTAAAAACATGTTTGGTCAAGTAGGAATGGAATGGTTGGATAGTCTAGTATTGATTTGAGGATAAATATTGGTTATGATAATGATTGGATAAAATGGTAAGAGGGTTGCCCCTAAGTGATAAGGTGAATGGTTAGGATATGTGATAATGATAAAAGGATTGATAACTTGATATGATATGGTACATCTTTGGTTCTAGTCTGGGTATGATAAATGATTCTATTATTCTTATTGAAGTAGATATGCACATCTTGATCAACAAATAATACAAATAGAATATTTAATAATGATAATGCTATCCCACTCTTCATCTAAATAGTTGCTCTATCAAGACTTGGTTACATATTTAGATGTTGAGAATGTTGTGATATTCATTGGTTTTTTATTCTGATTCTTTCAAGTACCATGATAAGATATCCTTGTAGCCTCTAAAAAGAAAAGTGTGACCATGGATGGTAAATATGGATAAATTTTAGTTGATAGGTTTGTTTGGAAAATGTAATGATGAAAGATAATGTAATGGATGGTGGATGGAAAATAAATGAAGATTGAGATTTTTAGGCACACACAATGTTGTTGATTCTAGATTTGACATAAATTTAGATGTGGTAGGGCCGAAGACTTATAAATATTCTCTCAATAAGACCACAAAATTCTTTTGTTATTTAGGTCTGAGAGTAGCTACTATATGATTAGGCTATAGAGTGGAAGTTATTTTGACTTGATCTTTGATAATGTCTTCATTAAGTAGTAAATAAATTCTATGCTCAGCCATTGGCACCTTGAAGAGGTTTATACCAATGAATTTATATTGATGGTGCAATAGTGCCTCCATGAAGGTTTCAATAAGTAACATGGAATTTTGAATTTGATTGTCCCTTAGTGATTCATAAAAGGTTTCACTTGAAGATGCTAAGTTATGACTTTGATTTCCCCTTAGCACCTTTGAAAAGGTTTCACTAAGAGAGTGTTCTTCTACTATATGATTATGGTCTTGGAATCCTTGCTTTTATTCATCTGATATGTCACCATGGATGTAGTTCAACAAGGTATGATTCTATTTTTCCGAATTAACACTTGTGGGATATAGAATGCCAATGACATGGCTATGATAGTTGGTGGTAATGGTATGTGGAATGGTAATGGAATGGGAAGAGGATGCACAATCCTTGTAGAAGATACTAGGAGAAATTATGTCAATGCTGAAGTAATTATCCTCAAAAACCATGGAAGGATCACAAATCTATTCGTACTGATCTTCTAGGCATACATAACCAATGTTATAGTAGTCATGAACATATTTTGTATCTAAATTTGATTTGGACTCAAGGGAATCTAAATCCAAGGTCGATATTAATGTTGATTCTACTTTTAATGCTAAATTTGATGTTATTTCAAGAGTAGAACCTAAATATAATTTTGATTCTTCATCTAATGGGTACTCTATTACAATGAAATCTTATTAAATGTTTGGTATTGGACAAGTAGAAACTTATAACGACATGATGGGCTCTAACAAGACTAGTTTGTCAAAGTAAGACTCCTCTAAGATGGGAAAAGGTTAAGAGACAACTCCTCAGAGATTGGTTTATCGATAGGAGGCTCTTGGAAAATAAGCATATAATTAGGGTAATGATTTACCCAAAGGTGGTTATAATCATTAAGTGACTCAACAAAGATTAGCTCATCAAAGTGAGACTCCTTGATAATAAGCATAGGATTGAAAGGTAATTCATCATAGGTTGACTTATCGTAAATGGTTGGTTCCATAAAAAAATCTTGGATTAGTTGATTCTCTTGGCCTTGATTTATAATGGGTTAGAAAATACCATTTTAATCATAGTTTGGTCCTCAAATGATCGGCTTAGTTGGATAGGTATTGATTGGACTGGTTAAGGATTTAGTTGGATTATTTGGGGTTGAGGTTGAATGATTGGATGAGGTTAAGGTTAAATGATAGGCTGTGATCATGATTTTATTGGTTGATATTTGGGTTGGTTTGGCTGGGGTTTTCTAAAGTAGGGAATGATAGGCACTTTATGAGGAATGGCTAGTGATTGGATAATGGATGGGCATTATGGAGCTTGATTACTCACATAAGCCAAAGGATGAGGTCCTATAATAGAAATGGTAGGGCATCATGGAACTTGATTTCTCACATAAGCTAAAGCATCTAAGTCCTCCTCATAAACCATATCATCCCAGTTAGGGTCTTGAGTTGGATTGTAAATTGGCTCTTGTCTTTGGTCCCTAGATGGATTATTGTAAGGAGGGTATGAATTTTTCTCATACTCATCCTCATCATAGAGGTCTACACCCAATTCATCCTCACCAACCATATCATTCTAGTTGAGGTCTTTACTTTGGTCTTCAATTTGATTTATGCAAGGTGGATACAATTATGTCTCACAAACCATATTATCATCAAAAAGGTCTTGAATAAATCCATAAAAATCAAATCCATTTTGTGTGACCTTTATATCATAGTATATATTATACATGACTCCACCATAAGTGTAGCTAGACATATCCACATTAGTGAATAAATCTCAGAACACAAAAATGACTAGAGTTCTACAAACTCTTAAAAACTATGTCTAGAGGACAAAGGGTTCAAACATGATCTAGCTTGGTTAAAAGGGGTGGAGCTAAATATCCAAAAATTCTATGCAAAGACTTGATAAAAATAGTGTATCATGAAATGATAAATTCTAAGTGTCTGATACATGCAAATATCATGCAAAATGACCTAAGAATCAAACTACCAAACTCTAATATTGAAACATGTTCCAAGTAGGTCTAAGTTACTAAAGGGAAAAGTTGCTAGGTCTTTTGTCCAAACACGGAGTAAAAAATTAGTCTAAAACATGATATGTAAGGACTAATGGCCAAATGGTGGAAAAATATTGACTTAAAGAGGATGATTGATTAATCTAACAAAGTTGGAATAATTTACATAGACAAGGTACATGACTCTAGGCATAAAACATGATCTAATTGGTATAAGATGCTAAACAAGAGATGTTTGAAGATAAATTGATTTGAAAAAAATAAAAACATAAAAAAATATAATTTTCTTAATTTGAGTGACAAATTAACCCAAGTTACATAATCCAAAAGAGGAAGATCTAGGTATCAACCCCAAGAATTGAGGTCTAAATCAAATTCAACTAATATTTGAATTTGAACTTGTAATAGTCAATCAAGGACTCGACTAAGGATAAAATATAAATTTGATGATAAAGAGCTAGAAATAATTGAATAACATGACCATGATAATCTAATATTCAACAAGGCTCAAGTGATTGGTTGCAAACAAATGATAATGAAGACGTAAGATGAAACAAGATAAGTCTTTTGAAACAAAATGGGCATCCTAACAATGTTAGCACTCCCAAAAGATGATGTGACAAATGATTTATATTTAAAGACTTCAAAGGCACATGATTTTTAAATGATTTAGGTAGAATAAAAATTCCCTCCTCAATCAAGTGCTACTCCCAATGTTTTGACACAAAAAGAGAATGCTTGATAGGTTAAATCAAACTATCATATAGATGACATAACACCTCCTAAAACAATGCAGCGATGTGGACTCATAACTCATCAAATGACATGGTTTGAATAATACAAGTTTTAGTCTAATATACCAAGAAAAATTTACCAAAATACACAAAGTATAATTGTCTAAATAGTAGCAAGGGTATGGTAATGTGGGGTTGATTAAACTAGTTATTTTGTAAACATTCTAGATGGATCAATTCTACAATAATTTCATGCTAAATGATGCAAAATAAATTCATTTTAATTGGGTATCTATGGCACTTGGCTTGTTGTAAAAAGGTCTTATCATTTTTGTAACCACTACATATATCACTTGATCAGTGTATTGTGGTGTCCAAAGTGTAGATACATCTCATGTATAATTCCAACACTAGAAGGTGGTTTAACTACTCAAACCTTAAATCTTAGTGGGAGTGGTTGAAGTTATTTTTGGGAGATGAAACCCCCCTCACAAGCCAAGATGCATGAAATAAATGACACAATAGAAAGACTTTATGGTCACCTCAAGATCACCCAATACTATTACAAGTTCTTAAGGAGGGATTTAAATGACATTCTTTCCATGCATTAGAATAGGCTCAAAGTGTGATGAGATGGTGATTTTGATCCCAAATTTTCCCTAAAGGGTATGAATTAGAGAGCATACATGTACATCTCTTTTCACAAAAACACACAATCAACAAGCAAGTTTCTAAATAATTGAAGTGAAGTTGTTTTCATTGCACTAAATTAAAAGTGTTTGATTAGATTTGTTACTATCCCCTTATCTTTAAGAAATTCAAATGGAACTAATTTCAAACCAATCAAAAATAAGTTGACACTTTTGATCCCAAAAGGTCCCTAAAGGGGATGGATAGAAGAGCATATATGCACAACTCCCTATTTACTCAAAAAAGATTAGATTAAAAAAATAGTTAGAACAACTTGTAATTTTTTTTGAAGTTTATTCAATTTTATAGCACTAAATGAAATGTGTGGTGGTCTTCTTCTAACCCCTTCACTTTAAGTGGTGAACTATGAAAAAACCTATAAAAATTTAACCAATAAAACACCTCAAAAAGTTTCTTTAAACACCAAAATAAAGGATTCCTAGTTTGTTTTAGACATCCAAATGAAGTGTGAAAAGGCTAATTTAGATTGAAATGGTTTTCTCCAAATAGGTTCTACAAAAAAAAATTTAGAACTTCGTTTAGCCTTGAAGCTTATTTATCAAATGAGACAAGCAACTTTGAAGGGTTAAATCTATCAACCTGAAGGTAAAACCCCAAAAAAGCAAACATGTTAGATTAGACAAAGGTTATAAAAAATATAAATTAAAAAAAATAAATAAATAAATAAATAAAAATAAAACTTAAAATAAATAAAATAAACTTATGAAACATGCAAACAATTTAGAAGGTAAAAATAAAAATAAATAAATACAAAAATTTATAAAAAACTACAGTCAGTAATTTAGCCACAACTTTCAAAATATATATCCATTTATCACAAATATTTTTGAGGTTATTTATAGGTTTAGGTTGAACCTATATAAAAATATTTAGGTCAAAATAGTGAATTAAAAAAATTTATTATCTCTATACTAACCATTTTTACTAAAAAATTAAAATAATAGAAAGTGACAGTCACTAAAAGAACCATAACTTCTAAAATATAAAGATTTTTTTGTGAAATTTTTAGATAATATTAATGAAATATATAGATATATAAATAAAAAAATTTAGAAAAAAAAATTAAGTAAAAAGTTATGAATTATTTATTGGTCATTTTTACTCAAAGAAAAAACAACAAAAAAAGAATTAAAACTATGAAATATAAAAACGTTTGTGGGTTGTGCTCTTGTGAATATTGTCCACTGGGTGTGCCATTTGTGATCAAGGAATTTGACAAAGAGAGGAGGTTAGATAAAGTTTTAATCCATAAAACCATGAAATAAACATACTAACATCTATAAGCCTAGATCTTAAGGGGAGCTTAATGAACAAACAACAATTGAAAACTCAATTAAAATGCAAAGAACAACAATTTTACCTTCCTTGAGAGGTCCAAATGATTTTTTCCTTAGCTTGCTCAGTTTATGCACAAGAATTCTTTATCAATGACATATGTCTAATATCATCTCCTCTATGCACCATTGTTGAATGCTTGGCTTGATTGATATGGCTTGGCTCAATTTCAACATTATAACACTAGGATTTTAGCTTCATAAATCTATTCCTGCATTATAAATTTACTTTGATTTAGCTCCCAAAATGAATATCTCTATGCTTGTTTTTATAGATTTTAAAATCTCTTGAAATGGGTTAAATCTGACCATGGTTGATTTTATTAACTTTGGTTGACTTTGGCATATTTTTAGGATATCATTTTAGATATTTTTCAAAAGGGACAACTCACAATCATGGTTGAGTTTGACATATTCCTAGAATATTATTCTAGATATTTCCAAAAGTGACAACTCATAAACGTAATATTCTCTTGAATTTTATTTTTAGTAATTGATTTAACTAATTTATTAGCTCATGGATGAACTTAATTAGGATTTGAAATTGATTTGACTTTCTAATTGATTTTGATTAGGGTGTGCAAGCTAATTAATTATTTTTAGGCATTTGGTCATTTGTTTGATTTTGATTAATTCAATGTGTGTATTTATATTATTTAATTGATTTATTATGACAAATTGATTTAAAGCAAGTTTATGAATCCAAATTTGAGACTAATCAAAAATTTTGGGCTAGGTATTCAATGATTGGCAAGAATTGGTCTAAAGTCAAATATGAAGCCATTAGTGGAAAATTTTAGGTGTCTAGAATAAGGAGTTTGAAAAGAGTCAATAGATAAATAAACATAAGGGGGACATAGTACAAAATTAAACTACCAATGAGTCTAAAAAGAGTCAATGTTAAAATATTGTAAATAAAGTTACCAATGAGTCTAAAAATAGAGTCATTGATTGAATAAATCCAACATGAAAAGGCAATCAGATGTGAGTAAGGAACATGATACAAGAAAAGTAAAGAGATAAATATTTAACTACTGAAATATAATAAAATAATATCCAATACATGGAAAATTTGAATTATATAGTAAGTATATTATTTATCATAAATGAATTACAATCTCATTATATGTATCATCAACCGCATAATTAATATAACATTGAATCTAGTATTATGCCTTAATTAAGATATCTTATACTCTCTTCTAAATATGTGAAGTAATAACATCATGAATAACCTCAATAGAGAAAGTAGGGGTGTTATAACTAGGAGGAAACTTCTCCTAAGAATGTGAATAAGAGGAAAGGTGAAAAAAATATTGTAGACTAAGATTTTTTTATGTCTTAATGGGATTTTGTTCCTCACTCCTATGAATAAGATGTGATGGTCATGAAGGATATTAATGCCCCTACCTTTGATGTGTGTGTGTGTGTGTGTGTGTGTGTGTGTGTGTGTGTGTGTGTGTGTGTGTGTGTGTGTTGATAATAATCCTTACACTCATCTATGTAGTGAGAATAAAAATCATGCTCAAGATTATATCACTATCATTTATTGGGGATGTATGTGGGAATTGTCTTTGGTGCCACATATGGATGAACAAAATAAAATTGCAAATTACTATAAGGTTTATTTGAATGATGAATGAGAACTTAATGTTATATCCTATGGAAATTATGATAATACACTCCTTGTTCTTGGAGATGTATGTGGGAAGTGTCTTTGGAGGAGGTAATATATATGAAGAGGTAAATTTAATAATTTAAAATGAAGTACATATAAATATTACTAAAGGTATCGATGACTAGTCATAGAATGAGTACTAGGCCCATGAAAATCACAAAAGCACCTAGATGGGGAAGACACATGTGGTGGTGGGATATCCATAGAAGGAATTCTTCTTTGTGAATTTTTATGCTAAAAAATTATCTTATATGATTTACAATTTTGGATCATATTCCCTAAGGCATCATGAAATGACAAAAACATGTATTAGATGATGACATACTAATTCATCTATAAAAAGCCTCATTATTGGTGGGTATGGTCTTGGATCCAACATTTAGAGAGGGAAAATATTATACATACTTGAAGACCTAATAAAAGGAACAAAATAATTTTTAGGATCATATGATATACTACTAGTAAGCTCTTAAGGAATCTAATTATCATGCATGCTTGAAAAAGAAAGGGTAATCATGTTAATGTTAGAGTTAAATGATGTTTGTTATAAAATTGTTTAATTTGTGATTTATAAATTATAATTTATACATATTTAAATTGAATGTATCCTAATACATAAGGGTAATCTAATGCATAGACGTTGATGAGTGTCATCTAACTCCTCATTTAACCAATATTCAATTGGTGTCTTATCAACCAGGGTTGGTGTCCAAAGCTATCTGCAATAAGGTATGGGATGGTAGATCTAGAAGTCTACTTATGGGGGTGCTTACTAATCTTATACTAACTTTGACTAAACTACTTGATTCACACTTTTTCTAAAAAAAGAAATAAATCAAATCAATCCACTCTTTTGCTAGAAATAAAATATCACACTCCTATTTTACATTTTTAAGGAAAGTAAATTCACACTTCTACTTACAAAAATAAATTTAATTCACACTTTTGCTATAAAATAAAACATACTTTGCATAGAAAATAATGAAATAATAAAATTCTCTTTTTAAAATATGAATTTTTTTTGATGTTTTTATAAATAAATGTAAATAGTAACAAGATTATAACTAATAAAATAGAACATAAATACCATACAGTATTCCTAGTTCCAAGGAGAGTGTGCCCTTGCTCCTCTCAGACTCAGGAACAAAGATTAATCAGTGCTAGAAACTTGAAGTATTAATTCATACAAATTAAATAATTACAATCTAATTGAAACCTATATGCTTATCTAATTCTTGATCCTCTATTTTCTCTATATCTTCTATTTTCTTCCTTTTTTTAATATAGTCAAAAGTCTTACACTTTATATGAATAAAATCAACTCAAAATAGGATGCAAAAGAATATGACTCCTAGTTGATCCCTTCATCCAAAGATAGGAGATTAGATTTCCAAGGGATCTAATTATTTTGATGAAATAAATATCCTATCCTATAATAGTCCTAAAATCTGATTATATACAAATCTATCAAAAGTAAGACTTTCAAAAAAGTAGGTGGTTATTTTCCTTAATTGATTCTATCTGGAATGGTTCTTTCTTATCCTATCTGGTCTCCAGCTTCCCATTGTCCTTATAGAATTCTTGGTATTGACCCTAAGGAGTCTTTAAAAATGAGCCTCTAGAGTCTATAAAAATAAGCCTGTGGAGTCCATAGAAAAAATCCTATAGAGTCCATAGAAACAAGACTATAGAGTCTGTAGAAAAAAACTTGTAGATTCTGTAGAAACAATCCTATGGATTCCATAGATATAAGCTTGCAAAGCTCGTAGAAACAAGCCTGTGGAGTCCATAGAAACAAGCTTGTGGAGTCTGTAGAAACAAGCTTGTGGAGTCTATAATTTTACTGGATGGAGATCAAAATGGAATGTTCACTATACATCACCTTTGTCTTCTTCCTGAGCATTATTCATAAAAAATATCACTAAAACATGCTATGTATTAGATAATAATGACAAAGTAAAGATTCAGTCTTTGGTTTAATATAAACAAGACAAATATCTATTTTCCATGTAATAGCTATCTAAGAATCTAAGATTTGTATAAGATAATATCCTTTGAGAGATGATTTGAAGGAAATAACATGTCAATAATGAGCCATATTTTGAGATCATCATCTCCCCTAAGATTTACCTTTTGTAAGTCCCATTGCAAACATTTATTAGCATTCATAGCTCTGGCTTCTACTTTCTACACTCTGACTCAAATCATATTCATCAAATTCATCTTTTATGTGTCTATCTGAATTGATAGTAAATCCTTGAGGTGTTTGAATCATTTGTTTCCATATAGTAAATTTATCTTCTAATTATGGAGCCCAACTCTACCATCATGGAATAGGTATGATCAGCAAACGGGGTCTATATCTCATGCCAATACATTTCTTCTCTCCCCTAGAGTTGATTACTTCTATTAAAATTTATAGAATTGAGGATGCTCTCCTCATACTCTATCTTAATTTATTTGGGGACATGACTTCTTTCCTTTTAAGAGGCACTAAGAGTTGGTCCCATCTATTTACACTTGCAACAATTACTGAATCAAAATTCTATCTTGAAAACAAATCAAAAGAAATAGTACAGTCATATAGAGCTTGTAAATAATGTGTTTTAACCTCATAATTTAACAAAGCATAGTTCAAATTCTATTTGATTAATTTGGGAATAGGAAAGGCTGGTTTGACACATAATCCTATAGTCTTAGCATGATTTGTATAGTCCTCAAATATGCCTTTCCATGCTATCTAATTTTTGAATGTAGAATGTAATGGTCTTAGTTGAACTTCCCCTACATGAATATTTATCAAAAAATTATTGTGCTCATGATTTCCTAAAATTAAGTCATGCAAATAAAATTCACAAAGCAAATCCTACTGATCAGGTTCAACACTATAGAAAATTTCCAAAATGTTGTTGGCTACAAAATTTTATAAGGAAGATGATAGGAGATCTGTAGAAGCTTTCATCTATAAAATTGTTCAAATAAAAATAAAATGTATGCGGGAGAATGATTCCTAAATGCTAAAAGAGTTTCTCCTAATGTGCATGCATCTTGCAAATTTTCTTCTAACTCTTGGACTTTAGCCTCTAGTTCTTTCTTTTCATTTTCCAAGAGTTTGTTTGAAGAAGTTGCATCTTTATTTTTCTATTTAAGTATAGAATATTCTTCTTCATTTTGATGTAGTATTTGCAAGGGAGGAATACCTGGATCACTTGTTTGACAACCATGGTCAACACATACCTTAAGAGGAGAAAGTGCAACAGCAAGTGCTTTGGAAGAGTTTACCAAATTCTGCAATCTCCTATTTTCTTTCTTCAAACTTTCTACATCTATCCAAAGAATAATCTATTCATCTTCATGTTATTTTATTATTTATTCTAATCTATGAATTTATATGGATGATCAACAGATAATCTATCTAATTTCTACACCAAAGATGAGTTGAGATAGTCCTTGTCTTGCAATTGACTAATCAATTCATTAATGTTAGCTATTTGTTATTGTTCAAGAGCTTGAGCTTGAGAAAGCTACAAAGTTAGATACATAATAGGATCATTTAGATTTGATGATTCACCTTTCTCATTGGTACATACAATTTTCCCTTTATCTATTGCAGTTTTAATTGGAATAGGTGGTTTTTCTACCATACTTAATTCCTCTGTCATGTGTGGCTCTTCCTCTAGATTTGGCTCCTCCATTATGATTGGAGATTTCATTTTAAAAGGATTTTATTCAATATCTATAGGTGTAGGAATATTATGATATTTGGGGGAATGAGACACTATTTTAAGACTATCTAAAACATCTACAATTTCTTGTTCATATTTTTCTATTAAAATGAGCCTTCTCCTTCTTTTAGTTACTCTTTGAGCTACACTTGGTTGATTTTCCTTATCAACCACCAAACCCTTGGTCTTCTCAAGTTCTATAGCAACCTTCAGTCTCAATTTTATTCTTTTAGTCAAAGGAACTAGTACTACAGACTCATGAGGTTCTTGTGGAGATCTTGAAATTTCAAGGTTTTGAGACCTTATGATTCTTCTTGAAGAAGAAGGGATTTTTGTGGAGATTATAGTCTGATATTATTTTCTTGGTGTTGTATTCTCAGCTGATGGGGTAGGTGGAGATGAGTGTTCCTATGGTACATTTGGGGTTTCTTGTGCTATACTATTCTGAAATTCCTCCCAAACGTCTTGACCTAGCTGAAGGAAATGATGCTAGATAATAAGCTGAATAAGGCCATGATGCCTAAGAGCAGCAGTAGGGGTTATAGACATAACTTATAGAGCACCATATAAGAAATATGGTAGGTTAATTTTGTACTGAGGGTTTTGTCTCCCATGCTTAAGATCTATTAACATTTTCATGGTGTCTCTCCCTAAAAGATTGTGTTTCCCTTCACAAATGATATATTTAAGTACCCACTTGGCTACAGATTTCCAAGGTTCAGGAAGTGAATTTTTTTAAATCCCTTTTGATTTTCCCTTAGAATCTACTAGACGTGAAGTTCTAGTCTACTTATTACCATTAAAATGACTAATAAAATCACTAAATGAAACTCTACCTATAGCTCTCATTCCTTCTTCTAAAACTTGTATAATTTGGCTTATGATTTGAGTTGTAATAGGAATAACAATGCCTTCCATAATTGAAAATCCAGGGGTGAGATTGGTAACAAATTCACTTACCATTATTTCATCAAAACTCTAGAGATTTTTAATGAAAGGTAGCAAGTCATTGGCTCTGAACACTACTATAGAAGCTTTATCTTTATGAATCTTCACTGGATCCTTCAGCTCTAATCTTGTCTTCTATCCCATTTCTATGCAGAGTCACAATCAGCTAGGTTCCTTTAAATCCAATTAAGGTATAGACTAGTCTTTTTTTGAAGTTGGTAGGCAATAGGCTCTAAATATTAGCTTATATTAAAGTCTGTAAAAAGGAAATGGTTCATTTAAAATGCTACAGATGCATGAGTTCATAGTGTGGTACGATGTTTTGATACAGTTAAAAACTGCACATTTCTATGAAGTGTGCCAACCATTTAGTCTCATCAATACAAGTTATGTGAAATGATGACATGTCATATTGATGGTGATAGTGATTCATTATTTCATTGAAAACCCTTTTTTATGACATCCCATCATTATGGTACTTGATGACTCAACTGATTATATCAAAGTTGCACACTTATCCATACACCTTTGGTGGCTTAATTGCATGTTTTTTCATTATGGCATGTGTCATTCCATTTTGGATGATTAAAATTTAGGTCATCTTAGAAGAATAGGGTCTTAATCAAATTGAAGATAATTAGTTAACTAAACATAGATAAATAAAATATATGTCTTACTTACTTTAACCTTAGATGTTATCCTTTGCTCGCCACGTGTCCTACACAAATAGGTTTGCATGGATTAGTTTATTTCATGGAGATGATCAATCATAGTGTCATGATGAGATTTTATTATAAATTTTTATTTTTTCCCTTTGGCCAGCCATTGCTAGTTTTCTAGCCAAATCCCTTTTTTTAATTTATTTTTGTTGCAATCCATAGCCAGCCAGCAAGCTGGTTTTTTGGGTATGCATTGTCAATAGCGTCCCTGAAAGGATTTTCACTATTGATTGATTATTATTATTATTATTATTATTATTATTATTATTATTATTATCATCATCATCATTCTTTTTAAGTATTATCAAAGAGCATGTTCATTGGAAGAAGTAGAGCTTTCTAGAACATCTACTTGATCCTTTAATTTTTGAAAAAAATTGTTTTTATTGAGAGGTATTGATAGAGCTACAACCTATGTCCATTGACTAACAGAGCTCTTATACTATTATCAATAGGTATCATCTTAATAAAACCATTTTCATAGACCTATTCAATCTCATAAGGTCCCAACTATCTTGTTTGTAGTTTTCTGTTAAACTGTTAAAATTTAAAATCAAACAATAGTGCCCAATATCCTTTCTGAAACTTCCATTGCTTGATTTGTGCATCATGCCAAACTTTTCTTTGATGTTGTACCAATTCAGTTCTTTGTAGTGCTTCCATCCTTATTTCATCAAGTTGATTAAGCTATAGGAGTCTTTATTTCTGTATTTCTTCTAACTCAATTTCTACTTCTACAACTATTTTCAAAGTTTGTAATTCAAATTCAATAGAGAATAAAGGCTTCTTACCATAAACTAATTCATAAGGTGAAAATCTATTTGTTATTTTCCAAGTAGTATTATAGGCCCAAATAGCTTCTGGTACCTTATCTACCCAATCCTTTCTACTGGAATTAACAACCTTGGTTAAAATAGTTTCTAGTTCTCTATTGGTGACTTCAACTTGTCCATTCACTTGTGGATGGTATGGAGATGTTTTTCTATGCTGAGTTTGATACACTTGCATGAAATGCTTTATCATGTTTGACATGAACTATGGTCCTTGATCAGATTATCTCTCTTGGAACACCAAATCTTTGCATGATTTTGAAATATAAGAAATCAGCTACCATCTCCTCTCTTACATGAGTTAATGCTTCCACTTCTACCCACTTGGTCATGTAGTCTATACATACTAGTTGATATTCTTTTCCACTGGAAGGAGGATCCACTGGACCGATAAAATTAACTCCCCATTTCTCAAATGGTTCTAAAATCAATTGAGGATGAGGGTATAGAGGCATCTCTATTGAAAGAGTAGGCTGTCTAATTCGCTAACAAGCATCACAGTGTCTGACATATATTTTTACTTGCTGATGAAGATGAGGCCAATAATATCCTGCTCCCAAGATTTTATGTACAATTCTTTGAGTTGAGTAATGGCCTCCTCCTAGTTCATCATGACAAGCTTTGATGATATCATAAGCTTCACCATTTATCACACACTTGTGAAACACATGATCAGGTCCAAGTTTAAATAACATTCCATTAATCCATTTAAAAGAAGAACTTTCTTTGATTAAATGTTTCTTTTCTTTTTGTGAAAAGTGCAAAGGAAACTTCCCTATGGTGAGGTAATTGGCTATATCAACAAACCATAGAGATTATGCTAAAATAGTGAATAATTGTTCATCTAGAAAGTCATCTTCCACTGGTTCTTCTTCACCTATAGTGTTGACTCTTGACAAGAAATCAACAACCACATTAGACTTCCCTAGTTTGTTTATAACAGTAACATCAAATTTTTCTAAGAGTAATAGCCATCTAATAACCTTACCTCTTACAATTGGTTTTTTGGTAAGATATATAATAGTTGAATAGTCTGTATAGACAAATACCTTGTAGACAGTTATGTAGTGTCTAAATTTGTTGATTGCATAAATTATAGCTAAGAATTCTTTCTCAATTGTGGTGTAATTTCTTTCAGCATGTGTCATGTTTTTACTAATATAATATATAGCATACATGTTACCTTCTTCCTCCTTTTGTCCATGAACTACTCCTAGTGTTGTATTGGAAGCATCTATGTATATATGGAATGGCTTAGTCCAATCTGGTCCTCTTAATACTGGAGTAGTAACAAGTTTAGCTTTGATAGTTTCAAAGGCCTGTTGGAAACTATCATTCCATTCAAATGTATTTTATTTTGTAAGCAAGGCAAACATAGGGGTGGCTATCTGACTAAAATTATCTATGAAGCATTTTTAGTAACCAACATGTCCCAAAAAACTCTTAACTTTAGTTTGTGTTTGTGGAATGGATAAATTGGAAATTATTTCAACTTTCTTTGGATCTACTTGAATGCCTTTTGCAGAAATATGATGTCCTAGGACTATTCCTTCATCCATCATCAACAAACATTTCTCATGGCTCAAAGATAATTGATGTTCCTCACATCTGATTAATACTCTTTCCAAGTTGGTAAAAGCTTCTTCATAAATTTCACCATAAATAGTGAAATCATCCATATATACCTCAACACAATCCTTTGTAAGGTCAGAGAATATTTCCAAAACTACTCTTTGGAAGGTTGTTAGAGCATTACAGAGTCAAAATAGAAGTACTTGATAAGCAAAAACTCCCTAAGGGCAAGTAAATGTGGTTTTATCTTGATATTCAACTGCTACCATTATCTGGTTATACTGATTGAACCCATCTAGGAAGAAAAACATTTCTTTCTTGCCAAGTTATCAATAACTTGATTAATGAAAGGTAAAGGAAAGTAATCCCTTAATGTTGATTTGTTTAATTCTCTATAATCCAAACATACTCTTAACTTTCCATTTTTCTTGGGCACAATCACTAGAGGTGACACCCACTGGCTGTTTGAGATGGGGTAAATAAACCCAACTTCTAGCAGCTTTTGGATTTTTGCTTTGACTATTTCCTTTATTGCTAGGTTTATTCTTCTTTGTGGTTGTTTGACTAGTTTGATAGATTCTATGTAAATGTGATGAGTGAATATGCTAGGGTGAATTCCTTTCATATTGGTATAATCCTAAGCAAAAGCCTTGGTATGTCTTTCTAATACTTCAAAGAGTTGATTTTCCTCTTCATTTGTTAACCAACTATTGATGTTCAAAATTTTTCTAAGTAATACCATGATTGGTTTTGTACCTGGGTAGTTGGATTCTATTTACTTAAACTCACTAATTAATAAGTTCAGAGGACATGGATGAGGAAATAGATTATGAAACATGGTTACATTATCAACAAACTCTTTTTTAGGAGGAATCAATCTTGCTAAAGAATAATGAAATGCATCTAAGAAATGTGTTTGTTGTTGTTCTACCAATTTCCACATACTTTTTTGAATCAATCTATGATCATATGATAAAGAAGTACTAGCAGAAGTAGAAGTGGAGGTTTCATAATTTTCCAAAGGATCCAAGAATACTAAACTAAGGTAGTCCATAACTTTCAGATTGGTAGAGTCTGTAGTTTTTAGATTGGCATAGTCCGTAGTTTCTAGGTATATATATCCATTCAATTCTTCCAAGTTTTTTTTAACTATGATCATGGCCAAGGAGGAAATGTTGTTTAATGTGTTGTCTGATTCATCCACCCAAAGTTCTTGTATGCAATTTTTTGATAGTTTTGCAGGAGGATACAAGGAGATGCATTTGGATTTTAACCCATTGGAAATGGTCATGTCTCATGACCTGTAATCAATCAATGCTACTACAATGGCCAACCATGGTCTACCTAGGATTATAGGATATCCTAGATTCTTTATTTTGGGTTGCAAGACCATGAAATCTAATAGATATTCCTAAGATTCTATTAATACTTCAACATTTTCAATAGTTCCCTATAGTTTCATTACCAACTAGTCTGCCATTTGAAGAATGGTAGTTGTAGGTTGCATTTTCATAAGAGATAACGAATGGAGAGTATCAATTTTCATGACATTGATTACTACTCTTAAATCTTCCAAGACACTAGGAATTTCTTTTCCTCTGATTGTGACTGTGATCATTGGGCTTCCCAGATCTGCATATTTTGGAACTAATAGTTTTCCTGCTAATAAATCAATAACTTTTCCATCAACATGAATGGTTCCAAGATATTTTACCTTCCTCCTAGGTGTCTTAATATAGAGGTTTTTGATGATCTTATTTAATTTAGGTATATCCCTAATATCTTGTAGAAGGGGTACCTCAATATTGATCTTTTTCAACTCATGGACCAAGTTTGAGTCTAGTTTGATATCAATTTCTCTTAATCTTTCAAGAAAAGGAACTACTGGTGTAGTAGTGTTTCCTTTGTTTACTTCAGGGATCATTTTGATTTTAGCTTCTCTAGTGCTTAATTGAGATGATTTTATCTTTTCATTTTTATCAGGTATCTCAAAAATGAGTACTAGAGGTTTTTGTATATAATTTCTTGCTCTCAAATGTATGTCTGAACACTCAATAGCTCTAACATTGATTGTTTCTTCCTATTCATTTACATAAACAAGTGCTGGTTGTTTATTTTTTGGATTTTCTATTGGTATTACAAGTATTGAGGGCTGATTGATTTGTCCTTGTTACTAAATAATTGGGGGTGGCATAATGGTTTGCTATTGAAGTTGTCTTCTTGGTTGGGTGAATTGTGACTATGGGTTTCACTGTTGATTCCATTGTTGGTATAGTTGTGGCATCCAATGCTGCTATGGTACCCATTGTTACTGTGGCTATGGCACCATCCATGGAGGTGTTGGCATCCAATCTTGTCTTGCCCATGGATTTTGAATTGATGGAATTTGGGGTTGATTCCAAAATGGTGAAGGGGCTAAAACATTCTATGGTGCCATCCATGGATTAACTATATTTCTTGCATTAAACTATCCTTGAGCCTAGTTTTATGGGGCAAAGTTTTGTCTTTGAATATAATTTACTTATTTAGTGGACTAGACTTGGGTTTTCATTTGATTCTTTAAAATAGGCATAAGGGTGAAATATTTGGTATCATGATCTGTTGCATCATAGATCCCACTTGATGAAATATTGGTTCTATCTAGGGGGAAGTCTCTAAAGGCATGTTTCTATCTACACTTAGGATGGTAGATTGCTAAAGGCTCTGTTACATTTTCCTTAGCTTAAAGGCCATCTAGAGTATTATTTAGTGTAACTAGAATATCTATTTTGAGATTAGCAAATTCTTCCATTAATTTACCCACTTCATTAGATTTCCCCAACTTTCCTTTCCTAATTCTAGGTTTTGTTCGAGAGTAATTGGTACAAAGATCAAAAATATGATCGAAAGCCAACTTATTTATGTCTCCTCCACCCATCATATTTAACGAATCTCTAGTTTCTTCATCCAATACTTTCAAGAAAACCAATTTTTGAACATCTTCAGTGAGTGGATAATTGCTTCTTTTATGAGTGAACATGAATCTATCCAAATAATCTTCTAAAGATTCATCCTCATTCTATTTTATTTTGAATAAATCCTCTTTTCTTTCTCACACTAGGTATTAATTTTGGTATTTGTTCAAGAATTCTATTTCCATGTCATCCCATGTTCTAATAGAATTTCTAGGTAAACCCATGAACCATCTCATAGCTACATCTTTAAGTGTAGAAGGAAATAGTTTTAATTTTTGGCTATCGATTGTGTAATCATAGGTTTGACATAGCACCTTAAATTCAAATAGGAATTAATTAGGATATTCTGTAGATCATCCCCAAAAATTTGGAAGATTAGAAGGTGAAATAATTTTCATGGGGGTTTTATCATTAGGATCTATAATAATAAGAAAGGAGAAAGTCCTTCCTAGTTGTGTGAATTGTTGATTTTTTTTGGAGATCCATTTCTTCTTTTGATTATATTTCAAAGCTGGGATGGTCTTCCCACTAAATGTTTCTGGTCTCAGCTATAGGTTGTTCTAAGTTCTCAAAAAAAAAATTAGCTATGGATCTTTGAAATTCTTCTTCTAAGTCTTTGGCAATCTCTAAATAATGTCTTCCTACAAAGATTGATCTTGAGGAATTTGTCGTATGGGGCTTGCGTGTAGTAATGGCTTGGTTCCTATCCTAGTTTCAAAAGATTCTTACAAATAGGTTTCACTTGTATCTTTTAGTTCACTACTCAGAGATGTTGAAGGAGTGTCCACTTATGTCCTTGGTGGAAACTTTGGAATAAATTGTCCTTTAGAATCTCTAGGACGGTACATCAATAAATTAATTGTTTTTGGGATTTTTATGATTTTTACAATTTATTTTTACTCTAGATCAATAATTATTACCTTACTAACACCTTATGTTCCCCAAAAATGGCACCAAAACTGCTGAGTGTTGTCTAACTCCTCATTTAACCAATATTCAATTGGTGTTTTATCAACTAGGGCCAGTGTCCAAAGCTATCTGCAGTAAGGTATGGGATGGTAGATCTAAAATTCTACTTATGGGGGTGATTTTTGATCCTATTCTAACTTTGACTAAACTACTTGATTCATGCTTTTGTTGAAAAAAGAAAGAATCAAATCAATCCACTCTTTTGCTAGAAATAAAAGATCACATTCCTATTTTGCGTTTACAGGGTAAGTAAATTCACACTTCTACTTACAAAAAAAAATTTACTTCACACTTTTGCTATAAAATAAAATATACTTTGTGTAGAAAAGAAATGAAATAACAAAATGCTCTTTTTAAACTATGAATTTGTTTTGATGTTTTTATAAATAAATGCAAATAGTAACAAGATTCTAACTAATAAAATAGAACATAAATACCATACATAGTTCCTAGTTCCAAGGAGAGTGGGCCCATGCTCCTCTTGGACTCAAGAACAAAGATTAATCAGTGCTAGAAACTTGAAGTATTAATTCATAGAAATGAAATAATTACAATATGATTGAAACCTGTATGCTTATCTAATTCTTGATCCTCTATTTTCTCTATATCTTCTATTTTCTTCCTTTTTTTTATATAGTCAAAAGTCTTACACTTTATACGAATACAATTAACTCAAAATAAGATGCAAAAGAATAGGACTCCTAGTTGATCCCTTCATCCAAAGATAGGAGATTGGATTTCCAAGAGATCTAATTATTTCAATGAAATAAATATCCTATCTTATAATAGTCCTAAAATATGATTATATACAAATCTATCAAAATCAAGTCCTTCAAAAAAATAGGTAGTTATTTTCCTTATTTGATTCTAGCTGGAATGGTTCTTTCTTATCCTATCTGGTCTCCAACTTCCCTTTGTCCTTACATAATTCTCATTATTGACCCTATAGAGTCCGTAGAAATGAGCTTGCAGAGTCTGTAGAAATAAGCCTGTGGAGTCCATAAAAACAAACCTACAGAGTCCATAGAAACAATCCTGTAGAGTCCATAGAAACAAGCCTATGGAGTTCATAGAAACAAGCCTGTAGAGTATGTAGAAAGAAGCCTACGGAGTCCGTAGAACAAGCTTGTGGAGTCTGTAGTTATACTGGATGGAGATCAAAATGGAATGTTCACTTTACATCACCTATGTCTTCTTATTGAGCATTCTTCACACAAAAGATCACTAAAACATGTTATGTATTAGACATTAATGACAAAGTAAAGATTTAGTCTTTGGTTTAATATAAACAAGATAAATATCTATTTTCCATGTAATAGCTATCTAAGAATCTAAGATTTGTATAAGATAATATCCTTTGAGAGATGATTTGTAGGAAATAACATGTCAATAATGAGAAATATTTGAGCTCATTAGACATCATCATAATTTGGAGTGCTAAGATAATATAGAGGAGTTTAGCCACAATTTCAGTAGTAGTAATAGGAGATTATTGATAATAATAATCATTGAAAGTATCTTATCAATTTATATCTTAAAAGAATAAAGTCATAAGGTATGAGGTAATTTATCTATGATATTAGTAGGAATATAAAAGGTTTTTATTTTAAGATTAATCTCATCATGTTCATCATTATCAAAATTTATAAGGTTTTGTGAGACATTTCCCAAAAGCTTGAGGTGACCACTATAACCTCTAATTGAATCAATGTGAATGTTAAAACACTAATAATTCATGAAAATAAATAGTTTGAGTTAGTTGAAGGTTTTAATTTTAAATATCCCTTGTTTTTTAAATATTCATAATTCCAAGGGTTGGTATCACCTTGAATTTTGTAGATAGATCTAAAGTAAGGAAATTTATCATATTGGCATGCAAAAGAAGCTATGACCCTCATGTATTGAGTCTAAGGAAATAAAATGAGTATATGATAAGGGAAATTTTAAAATACTAACCTTTAATCTAACTATTATAGGAGGTACCATGATAGGAATCCAAATTCCACCCATCATTGACATTTATCTCCAGTCATATCCTTGGCATGTTCTATGATTAGTTATAATGTTCTGTAATATTAACCAAATTATTTGATGAATTATAAGGAGGTAACATAATAGTGATTTATCCATTCATGAGGGATATTTTAAATTATACATAATCAATTTTAATTCTAATAAATATAATAGGGTCATCTAAAAGAAGATGGATGTTATGGGGGATCATAACCTATATTTAATATTTCATGTGCAAGGCTTGGTAATGTGTCCTATAATTTTTTATATATAAATATTCACATTAATACATGATAATTTCCTTAGAACTAGGAAATGTGGATTCCTATCCTATTGGTTTTTGTTTATGAATGTTCATAACACTAAGAGTTTGCATTAAAAAAAATGATGCTTAGGAGAGGTATACATATGCTTAAGGAAAGGAATCCAAAAAGGGAAACTAGAGAGTTATTCAATAGGATACCATTATTTGAGGTTAAGTTTTATATGACTATAATTAAGAAATAAAGGTCTAAATAACATCACTTTTGACTATATAAAGTGTTGGATCTAGATTAAATTAAGTTTTGGTCTATTTTGATATAATCAACCATGATAATGTAATTATTTTAATCGCAAATGACTATATTGTCATAGGTGATACACTTTGGAGAATAAAATACTATATCATCATAGGTGATACACTAGTAGAGGAAAGATACTTTATTATTACAAAAACATAAGAGTATATCAACACAAAGGCATAAGACTATATCAACATAGTAACAAAGACTATATCAATATAGGTGATATAGTTATAAAAATAAAAGACTAATGACATATTAAATATAGTTGAATTACCAAAAAAAATAGAACAATATTGTCATGGGTGAGCTTATTAGTTTTTTTATTTTTTGAAATTTGAAGATTTTAAAGGGACAAATACAAATAAATTTAATTTTAGGATGGGACTCAATAGTCTTATAGGTTCTACGAGAGATCATAGGTTGAGTTTTAGTTTTTTACAAAGAATCAATATGAGACATAATTAATTCCATGCCATTAATGTTAATTAAATTTTATGTATGAGAAAAAGAATTACAGTTAATTGAAGTTTCTATGACATTAGTGGTTGGATTTGAAGATGGATGATTTTATGATTATGAATAATTATTATTGCATTGGAGTTTATTGGTATTTCTTGGGAATAATTTGCAAGAGTAATCACGTAGATTTTAAAGTGAGCATTATCTTGACTATGTGCATCACTATTATCACTTGGATTTTCACCCTTTTAAGAGATGTCTAATCTCTCCTCATCCAAGTGTCACAATCGAAACACCTATAGGTTATGGGTAGACTAAGAATTAGGTGAATCTCTAGATAGGCCTAGCTCCCTTGATGTACCAATTTTGGATCACTACTAGACCATTGATTTTAAGGAAAAGGGAGAGAGAAAACTAAAAGTAAACTATCCTAAAGGAGGTGATACACTAAAAAAATTGATGACTACCAACCAATTGTATAGAAACTAACTAATCATATACTTATCTAATCTAAATCTTCTCACATCAGTATTTCATTATGAGGTTGTGATGAATTTTTAGGATAAGAGGAGTAAATAAGAGGCTTAGAATGGAACTATTTGAATAGACTAACTCACTCAACCTTGACACATCAATAGAACACTTCATATGACCTAAAATAAGAATCTCTCCAACTATAAATAGGTGAGAGAATGAAACAATAATGCTAAGGAAACAATAGTCATCACTAAGAAAGATCAATCATTCAAGTGAACACACTATGAATAGTCACCAAAGAGGTAAAATTAGTATTAATTATTGATCTATGGTATGCAAATGACCAGGGCTTCACCATACTTAGGTGGAGCATAATTTACAAAGGCCAAAATGGCTAGTTCTTATAGAACTTGAGAGAGATAAGAGAAGAAAGAAGTCCAAATGTCAAAAGGACACTTGGGAAGAGGGTGTGAAACTAATCATGAAAAGTTAGGAAGCACAAGTGTCAATCCAAGGCATGAAATTTCTTTTACTGAATAAAAAACTAACTTCATCATTCACCCCTATTGTAACATCCCAAAACTAACTAGGGATAGGTATAATGATTTTATTGAGGGACAAGGATTGAATACATTCCTCTCCATGAATTGGTTGCAGTCTTGATCATCTTATTTCCTCTAAAAGTGAGTTATCACCATCTATAGTAAAAGAAAACTTCTCTTTCATAGACCTTTTACACTTAGCTTCTAAAATGTCTTTAGTTTTCCATGAAAATACATAAAAGGGATTTAATGAAACTTTTTAAGACCCTTCATGGCCTTAGAGGTATTAAGCACACCTTAAAAAGGTTTCTACTTGAACTTTTCACACTTCTCACCATTATGTTCACTATGCCAATTTTGATTGGTTGAGATGAGAGCTTTGATAGGCACACTTAGGAGATTTTATGAAGCATTAATTGACATGGGGAGTTATTTTAAGTATATATATATTCCTCTAAAAGTTGACTTTATCTCTTGAAACCTACACAATGCATAAAATAGTTAGGAAAAGTAGTTTTATACCTTATTTATATGGATTCCATATAACTCATCCTGATGGTAGGGATATTTACTAATTATTATATGACATCCAATAATTTTTTTAGGCAAATTATGCCATTTTGGTGCATTATCTCTTTCATTTTCCACATTGGGTCTAGAACCAAGGTTTCTAAGGGATTTAGGTAGTTTTGACCTTTAGTAATGTCTTATAAAGGTATAAAATTGGAAATAAAAAATAATTATTCAAGAGTAATTCTAAGGACCCCTAGTAACCTCTCCAAACTCCTTGGATCTCCATGCAAAGTGACAAGGGATATATGAGCACTCAAAGTTATCTTATCAAGCTTTTCCTTCCATTTGCATAGGCTTAAACTATCTCTGAGAAAAAAGTGGATTTATATTTGAATTACCCTACAATATATGTACTTTAAAACACCTAATTTTACCATAATAATATGTTTTAATCCATTTTAATTCTCATTTAAGGTTATAAATGAATCTAACCTTGCATTTGGCATTAGCCTAGTCAATGCCTAGTAGGTCTGCCTACATGTTTGAAATCCTAAGGCACCTTATTGAGTTTATTTATTTTAATAATGTTATATTATATGTTAAAAAAATTTAAAAACCTCTCTTCAGTGTTTAATCAATCCTTATCTCACCTCTTTACCTTCCTTTCCCAGTACTGTAAGGTTTATGCACAAAGGGAGTGCCTTGTGTCTGAAATAAAATAGAGGGCACTCCCCTATTTTATAAAAAAATGGTGATTATTATAGGATATTATCCAATATATTAAGTTTATATATACCATATTTTAGTTATTTTTTAGTTTATATGATGTTCAAACTCCTTTAAATTCTGAGGCAGACTCCTAAAGAAGGGACTGTTTGCAAAATTTTGGAATGTAGACTATGTAGTGAATTTAAAGAGAGTTTTATGTTCTAATATATTTATTTGAGGATATAATTAGATATAAATTTTATTTTAAATTCATTATAATCACTCCCTCATTTTAACTCTCACTAAAACCCCTCAAATCATGCCTTTTGTCTAACTAGTCAAGGCATTTGACTGTGTTTCATTTTGGGTGATGCACCTATAGGTGATCCTACATGTTTAGGCTTGGGATAATGAATAAAACATCCTTAGAGTCCCTTAGGATAATATTTTATTTTTTGGACCCATTTTATTCATTCTTATACACTATCAACACCTAGGCATTACTCCTTTATGCTTACTACCTAAATTAGTCAAACACAATCAACAATGTTGGAAGCAATAAAACCCTATAGGTGAAGATTCCTTGTTTGATAGGATAAAAGTAAATTTTGGTTCTCAATATTAATTTTAATTAATTTCCCACCAGCCAAAATTTATGATTCCTTGTCTAATCCCTTGTTATAGATGATGTAGAAAATGACCCTTGGCTGTAGGGGCGTAGTTTAAGAAGTAGACACATGTAAGTGTATATGGGGGACTAAAACTAGTATATGAGCATATTTTTAAGATAATTTTCTTAATGGTATATATTTAATATTTATAATATTCTTAAAACATGATAATATTCTTTATTCACACTTTGATATGTTAAGGCCACTTTGTATCTTCAAACCCTACAAATGTTACTACAAGGAAATAGTGCATAAAAATATAACTTGGAGACATCCAAATTTTATCTTCCAATAATATTATTCCCTAAAAACTTGTCAAAGTCCCTTTCCTATATGGATACTAAAATACGTAGTATCTTAGATGCACAATAATTCTTTGTAACCCTACTATAAGATATCAATAAAACATCCAGGTACTTTATTTTGCACTTTTAGGGATTTGATCCATGAACACTATCATCTCATGATATAGGGTGATATATAATTAAATTTACCAAATTTACACCTTAAATGGGTCTACCATGATCAACATGAACATGATATGACTCCAAAGAAGGTTCTAACTTGTTCTAATCTCCTAGGTGACACCTCAGGTCTCTATTAACACTTGTAGGTGGCCATTCTAATGTACAGGTAGATAGTGGATGATATTATTAATATGATGCATGGTGTATGGGTTTCCATTAGGATTTAACCTTTTCCAAAAGTTCCAAAAATACTTTACTTACTATCAAAACCCTACTTAGTTTAAATTCTTCATTTCAACATGCTTGGTTTCCATGAAGACACTTGTAGGTAGGTATTATGAGTTGTACATAGATGATAACCTTGAAATGGTCCATATACTCTAGGAATTTGATTTTATGGTCAATTTTTATCATCTCATGGTATATAAATTAAAAATTATGATGTTTCATATCTTAAAAAATCTCACACACCTCATTTTCAATGTTGAACCCTGTTATATGACCTATAGGTGCATGCTATTGTCAAAAGACTGAGTGTGGAAAGAAAAGGTTTGCCTCATGATAATAATACACTATTTTATTAACTCCCCTTGATCACCCATGTGATAAATATGTGTAAATAACCATATAACTCTCTTTCATTCTCTTATGAACCTGCTCAATCTTTAACACAACTCATTCAGATGACTGTATATGATAGTCATGAAGCAAATGGGTGTATAATATGTATCTTAGCTACCACTCCATGGTTATTATTTTTAGGATTAGTTTTAATGGAGAAAATAATAGGATGAGTTTATAAACATGAATATAAACCTATCACCATCCCCTATAATCACTACCAAAATAGGGAGTCTTGAAAATGGTGGAAACATGCTTGTTATCTCCAAATGAGACCAAGCTACAAACTTGAGAAGATTTACTCATAAAAACATCTTGAAACACTACGAAAATAATGGAGAGAATTTTAGGAGAGAGCCAACATCATTTGGAAACAACATCACCAACTATATTTTATGAACTTGTCTAAAGTAGAGCAAAACCTATAGGGTGCAAGAAATAATGAGCAAAAAAACACAATCAACTTGTTAGAGATGGTTCATAAAGCATAGTTGAAAAATATTTGAAAAATTGTTATTAAAATTAATCTCTCTAAGTTTAATATCACCCCATAAAGGATTTTTTTGAAACCTCTTCCACCGTCCGTACCAAGCATGAACCTGCTAATCACTTTTGTGTGCATGGAAGGGTGAAGAAGGACTAAAATGGTTTTGGGCCTTTTTTAACACTTCCAAATAATTTTAATAATTTATATTAATATGAGGAAGACAAATAGGTATTATATGACCTTATCCAATGTGTCACCTTCCCTCATGGGCTGTATAGGTTCCAAATTCTTCCTTTTTTAGTTAATTTCATGATTTTTAGTTAGATAACCTATAAGTTTTAGATGGGACTCAAATTACTTACAGATAATATAACTTCTTGGATGTTTAAAATAAAAATATGACACTTGGAAACCTTAAAAACCATACCACTTTCATTTATGACCCCAAAAATGACTCTAAAAGACATAAGGATTAAAAATGACTAAGACCAAGGCTAATATAGCATTAAATTACACCAAAATACTTATGATATACCCCATGAAAAAATATCAAACTTGTAAAACATCTTAAAATCAAGTTTTTACCTATAGGGCTCCCAATTTGACCTATGGGGTCAAATGTGGTCAATAAATTAGTAACTCATAGGGTTAGTATGCATGTTATACTAAAGATTAGTAACCTAATCCTATCCATGGGATAGGGAGTAACCTAAATTATGAGATGAACAAGAAGACCTGACACTTGATAAAAAGGATTTGACCAAGATAAGACAACTAATTACCTCAACCACACAAAATAAAGGACACACATAAAGTAAAGTGAACACACTATCAAGACACACAAGTGTGCTCAAAGAACTTAGGAAAATAGAAAATAAAAAACTATGCACAACTAAAAACTAAGCTTATCTCCTTTCTAATATCAAAAGGAAAGTTTATTTAATCTTCTTCTTCATGATATGAGTCATAGTGCCAAGCATGTTGGTCATTGGATTGGATGCTTGGTAGATTAGACATATTCCTTGGTGCTTCACTTGATCTACTCTCAAGTAGATCATCCTTAAATAGGTCTCTAATTTAAATGTATTCCTCTTGAAATTACACACATACCTCATACTACTGCCCGCTCTTCATCTCATGATCAACTTGTATCTTCTTGGTAGGCATGGTTTCAAGAGGAGTAGTTTCTTATTCTTTAGAAGATTGAGGCCAATAGAAGCTTGTTCTATCCTTTCAAGGGTGATGCAATTCTCCCAAATAGTTGAGATAATGATAACCCATTTTGATGATTTCAAACATATTATCATAGGGTGTTTATACCTCTTGAAAGGACAAATTTGAAAAGTTACTTTTTCTTTTCATACTCACTTGAGTGTCAAGGTTGCCTTCTCCATTTTTGATTAGATCATAACCTCCTTGAAGAGGTATATAACCTGATCCAATGATTTAAAAAATGTCATCCTAATTCTGATTAGATATTTTTTTGTACTCATCTATGATATCTTGGATAGTGATGGGAGAACCAATGGTGATTTACTCTTATTTGGAAAAAGGAAAAAAATCTCCAATATTAACACAATCAAAAGATTCAACACAAGAAATCACATCTCCTTCTACATTTATAACCTATTGAGGGATCTCAATTTTTATCTCAAATATCATAACCTAAATTTTCTTCTCAAGTAATGTAATATCCTCAATTTCTTTCTCCTTCTTTGTGATGCCAATGCTAGGCATTTTTTAATCAGGTGACCTAGTCCAATGAGGCTGCCAAGGAGCTATGTTTTTATCAAGAAAGAGTTATGAATTATTATTAACCAAATTATCTTATTTATATTCCCAAACCAAAATTCCATCAATTCAAAGGGTGATATGGTGAGGACAATATTAACTAGTTGGTGGAGGTGGAACATAGACCTCAAAATCAAATTGAGAATGAAATATAAGGGATTATTTTAGGAGTTCTTGAGACCTTAGGATAAAATACCTTGGTTTTCTTCCTTCAATTTTAAAATAACTTAATTTAAATTAGATTCAGATTGAGCACTCTCTTGATGAAGGTTAGATGAGGTGTGTTTAGGCATATGATCTTTTTTTGGCTCAAAACCTTCCACAACACCTTGACTTAGCAATTTAATTCTCAACTATAGCTCTTTAATTTGCTTGGCTAGTTTCTCTTGGAAAATTATCTCTTGAAATTTATAGGCATCATCATGAGGATAAAGAGTATAAGAGGGCTAACATGGAAAATAAGAGGTCTCTTGAGGAAGGGTGGGAAGGACTTACGTGGGATCAATCTCTTTCTCAACTTCACACTCTTTATCAAGGCTTTTACCCCCTTTCTTTCCCCAATGATTCCAATACCTTATTAAATCTTAGGATTTTAGCATTAAGAGTCTCTTATTGAGGTAGTGATGAAATTTTAGGAGTGGATGAAGTGTCCAAATAACTTGGGATATCCTTAGGCTTAGGTTCTCCACCTTGTCTCCAACTTGGGATTTCATATCTAAAGGTATCTTCTTGAGGTTGGGATGTAATGGGGGAGGATAATGAGGGTTTAAATTCAACTTCCTTTACTAATGAGATGGATTTATGCATTTTATTATTGGATAAGTCAATCTACCTATCAAGGCTTGCTTCAAAAACCAAGTTTGTCTCCCCCACTCTCTCTGCCAATTGATTGTGAAAAAGATGGCTTTGGTAAGCTTGAGTGGGATCATGATTAGGGGTCCAGGAGGACTAATATAAATGTTTGGGAGGTGGATATGAGAGATGATAGACTTGGTGAGGCTAATACTCATGAATTCTTAGCCTATATTATAAAGATGCTACTCCTCATGATCTCTTAATAGGTGCCCACCCTATTTTAACTAGTTCTAATGCATCTCTCACATTATGAATGAGATAACTAGGAACATATTGACTATTCCAACTTATTATGTCAAGATATATCATATACCTCTCATATCCCAAGAGATTTTTTTTGAAATTTGAAATAGATTGATTTGAGAAGTGACTAACTTGACTTGGAGGAGAAATATATTGAGAAGGATAGTTACATGACTAATACAACTCATGATAAGTTTGATAAGGGTCATATTTGAGCTAGTAAGGATCATGAAAAGGATAATAAGAATCATAAAAAAGCTTATGGGGAATGTCATAATCTTGATATAACTCACCAACTTATGTGAAACAATAATCAACACCCAAATTATCCATGAAACTACATTGGGAAGTAAGAACACAAAGAAAAATATTACCAAAAATCTTCGAAAGGAAAATTTGGGCTACTTGACTAAATGATGTAACTTTAGAGTCACCATTGATGCTTGGATAGATGCCTCCAAAGGATGATATGTTGAAAGACAACACCAAAAATCCTTCAACTTCTTAGATAATGAATCCCACCAAGCATGCCAAAAATTCTTATCATTTGTATTTTCACCCTTTGAGGAGATATATCAGCTCTCCTTATCCAAGTGGAATAATTAAAACACCTCTAGACTATGGGTAGCCTAAGAATGAGGTGAATCTCTAGATATGGATAACTTCCTTGATGTACCACTTTTGGATCACTACTACACCTATGATTATAAGGAAAAGAGAGAGTGAAAACTAAAAGTAAACTATCCTAGAGGTGGTGATACACTAAAATAATTGATTACTACCAGCTATCTACATGTTACATATGAGACCAAGAAACTAAGAATACACTTCACTAATTTGAATCTTCTCACATCAATATTTCATTATGAGGTTGTGATGAATGTTTAGGCTAAGAGGACTAAACAAGAGGCTTAGAATGGCACTATTTGAATAGAATAAATCAATCAACCTTGACACATCAATAAAACACTTCACTTGACCTACAAGAAAAAGCTTTCTAAATACAAATAGGTGAGAAAATGAAACAATAATGCTAAGGAAATAATAGTCATCACTAAACAAGATCAATAATTCAAGTAAACAAACTATTAATAATCATATAAGAGGTGAAATCAGTAGTATTTATTTATATATAGAATTTAAATGAGTAAGAATTCACCATACTCGGGTGGAGCATAATTTACAAAGGCCAAAATGGCTAGTTCTTATAGAACTTGAGAAAGAGAGAAGAGAAGAAATAAGTCCATAGGTCACAAGGAAAATTTTCATTCTCAGAGAAGGAGTTATATGTGCATGGGAATAGGGTGTGAAACTGATCATGCAAAGTTAAGAATCACAAGTTTTAATCTAAGGAATGAAACTCTTGAAATGTGGCATGAAATTCCCTTTGTTGGCTTAGAAAACTATCTTCATCATTCACCCCTATTGTAATGCCCCAAAAATGATTAGGGATAGTTATAATTATTTTATTAAGGGGAAATGGTTGAAAACATGACTCTTTATGCATTGGTTGTAGTCCTGATCATCTAAATTATTCTAAAAGTGAGTTATTGCCATCTACAGTCAAACAAAACTCCTCTTTCACACACCTTATACACTTGGATTCCAAAATATCTATAGTTTTCCATGAAATTAAAAAAAATGGATTTGATGACACTTTTAAATACCCTTTATATCCTTAGAGGCATTAGGAACACCTTAAAATGTTTTCTACTTGAAGTTTTCACACTTCTCACCATCATGTTCACTATGGCAATTTTGACTAGCTGAGATGAGAGATCTAATAGGCACACATATGATTTTTTATGAATCTTGAAATGGAAATGGGGAGTTATCTTAAGTCTCTATATTCTTCCCAAATTTTATTTCATCTCTTAAAACCTCCTAGAACCTACATAGTGTATAAAATAATAAAAAAGTAGTTTTGTACCCTATCTATACAGATTTCATACAAATCATCCTAATGGTAAGGAGCCTTAATGAGTCTTCTACAACATAAAATAATTTTTATTTTAAAAATGTTCCATTTTGGTGCATTATCTCTTTCATTTTTACATCACATCTAGAACCAAGGTTTTTAAGGGTTTTAGGTAGTTTTGACCTTGAGTGATATTTTATATGGGTCTAACATTAGAATTTCAAAAAAAATATTCAAGATTTATTTTGATGACCCATTATAATATCTCCAAACTCCATGGATCTCCATTAAATGTTCCAAGGGATATGTGAGCACTCAAAGTTATCTTATCAAACTTTTCCTTCCATTTACATGGGCTTGAACTATCTTTGAGCCAAAAGTGGATTTATTTATGACTTCCCCTAAAATATAGATTCTTTATAAAACCTAATGTAACCCTAATAAAAATTTTCAATCCATTTTATTTCTCAATTAATGTTAGAAATGAATTTGACCCTCAATTTGGCTTTGGCCTAGTTAAGGCCTAGTAGGTTTGATTGCATGTTTGAAATATTAAGGCTCCTTGTTGAGTTTTTTAAAATTTTAAGAATGGTTAATAATGTTTTATTAGGTGTGAAAAAACTTTAAAAACCTTTATTAAATGTTAAATCAATCCTTATCACACCTCTTTACCTTCCTTTCCCAGTAATGTAGGGTTCATGCATAAAAGGAGTGCCTTCTATCTGAGACAAAATGGAGGGCACTGCCTTATTTTCTCAAAAAATGTTTACTATTGGAGGAGATTATACAAGATATTAAAATTATTTTTACCAAGTTTTATTTATTTTTTAGGTCATATAATCTTCAAAATCCTTCAAATTCTGAGGTAGACTCCTAAAGAATAGACTATGTTCAAGATTTTGGAATGTAGACTATGTAGTGCATTTGAAGAGAGTTCTATGCTATAATTTCTTGATTTGAGGATATAATGAGATATAAATTATATTTTAAATCCATTAAAATCACTCTATCATTTTAAATCTTTCTAAAACCCCTCAAGTCATGCCTTTTGTCTAATTGGTTAAGGTATTTGATTTGGTTTCATGTTTGGGTGATGCACCTATAGGTGATCTTACATGTTTTAGGCTTGGGATAATGCCTAAAAACTCTTTAGAGTCCCTTAAGATAGTTTTCAATTATTTTAACCCCTTTTATTTATTCTTATACACTATCAACACCTAGGCATTACTCTTTTATACTCACTACCTGAATTAGTCAAACACAACCAACTATGTTATAATGTGGGTGAAGATTCCTTATTTGATAGGATATACATAACTTTTGGTTCTCATGAGTAATTTTAAGTCATCTCCCATAATAAAAAAATTATTATTTCATGTCTAATCCCTTGATATAGATGATGTAGAAAATGACCCTTGGCTATAGATGCATAGTTCAAGAAGTAGACACCTATAGGTGTATATCAGGGCCTAAAACATAGTATATGAGCCTTATTTTAATATCCTTTTCATCATGGTATTAATTTACTCTTAACATGAGTATATTATTTATTCACACTCTGAGATGTTAAGGCCACTTTTTATCTTCAAACCTTGTAGATGTTACTACCTAAAAACTATATATAAAAATGCAACTTGGAGACCTCCAACTTCTATCTTCCAATAATATTATGCCATCTAAAATTTGAAAATTACCTATCATATATAGATAATACAATAACTAGTCTCTTACATTCATCCAAAGTATTTGTAACCCTATTACAAGATATCAACAAAACATCAAGGTACTTTATTTTTCACTTTTGGAGATTTTGTCCCTGAACACTGTCATATCATGTTATAGGGTGATCTATACTTCAATTTTATGATTTTACTCCTCAAATGGGTCTTCCATGATCAACACCAACATGATATCACTCCAAGGAATGTTCTAACTTGTTCTAATCTCCTAAGTGACACCTCAACTCTCTATTAACACTTGTAGGTGGCCATTCTAATGTACAAGCAGATAATGGATGATCTTATGAATAGGATGCATGGTTTGTGGGTCTCCATGAGGCTTGAAACTTTTTAAAAAGTTAAAAAAATAATTTAATTGCTATTAAAACCCTAATTAGTTAAAATTTTCCTATTCAACATACTTGGTTTCCATGAAGACACCTATAGGTAGTATTTTGAGTTGCACATAGATGGTGATCATGAAATGGTCCATATACTCTAGGTGTTTTCTTTCATGGTAAATATATCTCATATAATGGTATAAAAATGAAAATTTATGATGTTTTATATCTACAAAAATCTCACACACACCTCATTTTCAATGTTTAACCCTACTATATGACTTATAGATGCATGCGAATGGCAAGAGACTGAGTGTAGAAATAAAAGGTTTCCCCCATGCTAATCATACAATATTTGATGAACTCCCCTTGATCACCTATGTAATAAATATGTTTCCATAACCATATGAATCTCTTTCACTCTCTTATGAACATGTTCAATCTTTAACATAGCTCAGTTAGATGACTGTATATGGCAGTCATAAAGCAAATAGTTGTATAGTATGTCTCTTAGTTGCCACTCTATGGATATTATTTTGAGAATAATTTTTAATTGATAAGTACCAATAAGAGATTATAAAAATGAAGATAAAAATATCACCATTACATATAATCACTAACAAAACATGAAGATCTTAAAAATGGTGGAAACATGCCTGATATCTCCAAATGAGACTAGTCTTCAAACATGAGAAGATTTGCTCATAAAGACATATTGAAAAACTAAACAAATAATGGAGAGAATTTGAGGAGAGATCCAGCATAATTTAGAAACAACATCACCAAATGGATTGTATGGACTTTTCTAAAGTAGATCAAAGCCTACAGGGTGTAGTAAATAGTGAGCAAAAAAACATAGTTAAGTTGTTAGAGATGGTTCATAAAGCATAGTTTACCAATATTTGAAAAATTGTTATGAAAATGAATCTTTCTAAGTTTAATATCACCCACACAAAGGTGTTTTTTTTTGAAACCTATTATAATATCCATGCCAAGCATGAATTTATTGATCACTTTTATGTGCTTAGAAGGGTGAAGAAGGAGTGGAATGGTTTTAGACATTTTAAACACTTTTAAAGCATGTCAAGCACTAAGATGAGTCTAAAGAAGATGAAAAGGCATTCCATGACCTTATCCTATATGTCACCTTCCCTCATGGGTCATACAAGTACCAAACTCTTCCTTTTTTAGTTGATTTTTTGATTTTTAGGTAGATAACCTACAAGTTTTAGATCGGACTAACATTCTTGATAGAGAATTTGACTTTTTAGACATTTGAAAGGAAACTAGGACACTTGGACACCTTGAAAACCATACCACTTTCATTTATGACCACCAAAATGACTGTAAAAGACATAAGGAATAAAAATTACTAATACCAAGGCTAATATAGGATTAAATTACACCAAAAGACTTATAACATACCTGAAAAAAATATTAGACCCCTAAAACATCTAAAAATCAAGTTTTTACCTATAAGGGTCCAAATTTGACTTATGGGGTCAAATTTGGTCAACACTTACCATCGTTAATTTTTGAATCTTTTTAAAAGGCTTGATAGCATTCTCCTATCATAAAATCATGGTCAAAGTTATGACCAGGTATAAAATCATATGCTAAGGTACAAATATAATGATAATTTTTATGATAATGACCTTAATTAGTGTGAACTCAAAAAAATGTTTGTATATAATACCATCTAGTTTTGGGTCATGAATCATAAAATTATTTCAGTTAAGGTATATAAAGTTTCTCCTAAGCATGTTAAAACTAATATGTTAAAAAATATAAATTTTATTAATGTTATTATTGGAAGGATGGGGTGGTTGAAATGGGATTCTTGAAATAGGTTTATAAAGGGATATATTTTATAAAATGCAAAGAAAGATATAGTGAATAATCATCTTATATTCATGATTATGTTCATAAGTGTCAATAACAACATCATTTGTAGTATGCTTAATTTTTAGTGTCATAAACATGCCAGTGTTTTTCTTAGGTGGGGAAACCTCAAATTGTATCATGAGGTGGTCTCATATTTTGGATTGATTGAAGGATTATTCCAATGAATTATGTGATAAGTACCTAATTATGTATATAATTTTAGTGTTGAGGCTATTTTAAACATATTGAAGAGGTTTTATTCAAACATGATAGGTTAGGGTTTGTTAGATAAGGATTTTGATTTTTATATATTAAATAGATGTGGTAACTCATTATCCAGTTTATTTTAATTTAAAAAAATTATTTATGTTATTTTTAGGTAAGTAATTATATTATAATTATTATACCAATTCATTAAATAATCCTTCTAAGTTGGTGATAGAGTTAGGCTTATGTTGATTATACCATTATAAATCATCATATGTTAGGGTTTTAGAAAAAATATTAGTAGTTGCAAAGGTATTAATTTTGAGACACTAATTATATATATTACCAATGGATTTATGATGAAAAGTGAGCTTAATACACATAATATTTTCACTTTATCATTTTATTGATGCTTTGTCTTATAGTGGGTTGTCAACACATCAATATCTATGAGTGCACACCTTAAAGGGTGCACTGAGAATGGAGAGGGATAAAATCATGGTAATTTATGAGAGATGTTGGAATTATATCTTGTTACACCATTAATAGTATCATTATGACTTACTCCAAGTCTCTATATTTATTTCCATTCTATCTACTTCCCATCTAGATCTACTAACTTCCTTATATCCTATGGTATCAGCCTAGTGGATAATATCTATGTTTTTGTCATGTCCTTCATGTACTATATAAGTAAACTTGATATATTTCTAAGTATTTCTTCTAAATTTTTTACTATATTAGTATGGAAGATACTATCAACTTATAGTTTAGGATTGGTTTTAGGTATTGGAACCATGTATATAGGGGTCATATTTCATTCCTAATATGATATATAAAATTCAAACACTCTTATTTCCCTTAAATTTATGTCCTAAGGAATTATTTGAGATATTTAGTAGTTTATTACCTTATCTTAGAGGTTTTATATTATGGTGTTGTTGAATCTCAATAAGATATGTCATTGGAAGTTATTAACTAAGGATATATAGGTCTTCATACAACCATTCGAGGTCTTCAACTTATAGAATTTATTTTATAGCTCTAATTGAGATAAAGGGGGAGATTTAAATATCTATGGGTCCAACCCAAGTTAATTATTTATATTCCTAAAATGTTTCCTTTTATTGAATTATTAGATTAGATTATGTTTATTAATATGTGGATGTATGTGTGTATCCTTTCTTAGGCTATTCCTTGTATTGAAAAAGTTGATATAAATATAGCGTTATTTAGGCTTTCCATTTATCACCTTAGGTTGAATATACCCCAATTTGGTTGACCTTTTCACCTTAACTTATTTAAAATAACTTACCCATCATTTTATTTACTTACATGTTTACAATCATAGTTACAATTGTTTACCTTCATTAAGGTCTAGTGAGAGATATATCCCAATGTCATAGGATTAGAGTTTGTAACCCTTTCCTATTGATATTTGATTTTTATTTTATCCTATACTATATATGCATATATAATTTGTCCTTACCCACTTGTCCAAGTATACAAATATCTATTTGATTAACCTTATTTGAGTCCTAGTTTATTGAAAAATAAATGATAGTTCTAGGTCATCCTAACCATCCATATGTATTCCACCAGTGTCTAAGCAAAGGTAATATAAATCACTAAGGATTAATTTTAAATGTGTTTGATATTTTTTTTTGAAAATAGGATGTATGGGATTAAGATTCTGAATACAAACCTTAAGTCGGGTGGGAGGTATATTGATTTCACATTCCACACTAGTTTTATTAAGGTTTATTCTTCACTTATATGAATTTATGTTTTATTTTAATAAATTGGTTTTTATTATTATATTAAAATTTCATTATTTATTTTGAACTAATATATTTAAAATGAATCATTTGACTCAAAACTTGCATCACTACTTGAGTATTTATAGGTTCATTTTGACTAGTTTAAGATGCTTAAGTCACATGTTAACTAGACTAAGAAGCTTTGGAAGCATTAGATGTGATATTAGCATTAGTGTTGAAATTATAAATTTTAATCAAGGAAATAAATTTAGGGTCATCCATGCTTATTTTTATGGTAAATATAGAGGAATAAAAAGGATTATAAGAGTTCAGATAATGACTTATCCCAAGTCCTATAGAAAATATATGTTTAGGTGAGTGTTATAGCATATAATTACACCTTGGTGGGAGAATTTTTTAGGATATCTCACTCCCAAATAAAATATTGGAGAAACCTCA